>OZ010748.1:14198979-14488214 GCA_963932245.1 Tachinus rufipes | reverse complement strand
AAATGAAACTTTTGAAAATCGGGTGAAAAGTCGATTTTTTATCGTTTTTTACGCGTTTCACATGTATTGAAACAGAAATGAAATTTTCAAAAATCGGGTGAAAAGTCGATTTTTTTTTTCGTTTCGCATGCTTCCAAACACAAATGAAATTTTCGAAAATCGGGTAAAAAGTCAATTTTTTTTTCGTTTCGCATGCTTCCAAACACAAATGAAATTTTTGAAAATCGGGTGAAAAGTCGATTTTTTTTCGTTTTTTACGCGTTTCACATGCATTGAAACACAAATGAAATTTTTGAAAATCGGGTGAAAATTCGATTTTTTTTTTCGTTTCGCATGCTTCCAAACACAAATGAAATTTTCGAAAATCGGGTGAAAAGTCGATTTTTTTTTCGTTTCACATGTATTATTGAAACACAAATGAAGTTTTCGAAAATCGGGTGAAAAGTCGATATTTTTTTTCGATTCGCATGCTTCCAAACACAAATGAAATTTTCGAAAATCGGATGAAAAGTCGATTTTTTTTTCGTTTCGCTTGCTTCCAAACACAAATGAAATTTTCAAAAATCGGGTGAAAAGTCGATATTTTTTTTCGTTTCGCATGCTTCCAAACACAAATGAAATTTTCGAAAATCGGGTGAAAAGTCGATATTTTTTTTCGTTTCGCATGCTTCCAAACACAAATGAAATTTTTGAAAATCGGGTGAAAAGTCGATTTTTTTTCGTTTTTTACGCGTTTCACATGTATTGAAACATAAATGAAATTTTCGAAAATCGGGTGAAAAGTCGATTTTTTTTTCGTTTCGCATGCTTCCAAACACAAATGAAATTTTCGAAAATCGGGTGAAAAGTCGATTTTTTTTCGTTTCGCATGCTTCCAAACACAAATGAAATTTTCGAAAATCGGGTGAAAAGTCGATTTTTTTCGTTTTTTACGCGTTTCACATGTATTGAAACACAAATGAAATTTTCGAAAATCGGGTGAAAAGTCGATTTTTTTTTGTTTTTTACGCGTTTCACATGTTCATACACGAAAATCGGGTGAAAAGTCGATTTTTTTTTGTTTCGCATGCTTCCAAACACAAATGAAATTTTCGAAAATCGGGTGAAAATTCGATTTTTTTTTCGTTTCGCATGCTTCCAAACACAAATGAAATTTTTGAAAATCGGGTGAAAAGTCGATTTTTTTTTTCGTTTTGCATGCTTCCAAACACAAATGAAATTTTTGAAAATCGGGTGAAAAGTCGATTTTTTTTCGTTTTTTACGCGTTTCACATGTATTGAAACACAAATGAAGTTTTCGAAAATCGGGTGAAAAGTCGATTTTTTTTTCGTTTCGCATGATTCCAAACACAAATGAAATTTTTGAAAATCGGCTGAAAAGTCGATTTTTTTTCGTTTTTTACGCGTTTTACATGTATTGAAACACAAATGAAATTTTCGAAAATCGGGTGAAAAGTCGATTTTTTTTCGTTTTTTACGCGTTTCACATGTATTGAAACACAGATGAAGTTTTCGAAAATCGGGTGAAAAGTCGATTTATTTTTCGTTTCGCATGCTTCCAAACACAAATGAAATTTTCGAAAATCGGGTGAAAAGTCGATTTTTTTTTCGTTTCGCATGCTTCCAAACACAATTGAAATTTTCGAAAATCGGGTGAAAAGTCGATTTTTTTTTCGTTTCGCATGCTTCCAAACACAAATGAAATTTTTGAAAATCGGGTGAAAAGTCGATTTTTTTTTTCGTTTTGCATGCTTCCAAACACAAATGAAATTTTTGAAAATCGGGTGAAAAGTCGATTTTTTTTTTTCGTTTTGCATGCTTCCAAACACAAATGAAATTTTTGAAAATCGGGTGAAAAGTCGATTTTTTTTCGTTTTTTACACGTTTCACATGTATTGAAACACAAATGAAATTTTCGAAAATCGGGTGAAAAGTCGATTTTTTTCGTTTTTTACGCGTTTCACATGTATTGAAACACAAATGAAATTTTTGAAAATCGGGTGAAAAGTCGATTTTTTTTTCGTTTCGCATGCTTCCAAACACAAATGAAATTTTTGAAAATCGGGTGAAATGTCGATTTTTTTTTCGTTTTTTACGCGTTTCACATGTATTGAAACACAAATGAAATTTTCGAAAATCGGGTGAAAAGTCGATTTTTGTTCGTTTTTTACGCGTTTCACTTGTATTGAAACACAAATGAAATTTTCGAAAATCGGGTGAAAAGTCGATTTTTTTTTTCGTTTCGCATGCTTCCAAACACAAATCAATTTTTTGAAAATTGGGTGAAAAGTCGATTTTTTTTCATTTTTTACGCGTTTCACATGTATTGAAACACAAATAAAATTTTTGAAAATCGTGTGAAAAGTCGATTTTTTTTTTCGTTTCGCATGCTTCTAAACACAAATGAAATTTTCGAAAATCGGGTGAAAAGTCGATTTTTTTTTCGTTTCGCATGCTTCCAAACACAAATGAAATTTTCGAAAATCGGGTGAAAATTCGATTTTTTTTCGTTTCGCATGCTTCCAAACACAAATGAAATTTTCGAAAATCGTGTGAAAAGTCGATTTTTTTTTCGTTTCGCATGCTTCCAAACACAAATGAAATTTTCGAAAATCGGGTGAAAATTCGATTTTTTTTTCGTTTCGCATGCTTCCAAACACAAATAAAATTTTCGAAAATCGGGTGAAAAGTCGATTTTTTTTTCGTTTCGCATGCTTCCAAACACAAATGAAATTTTTGAAAATCGTGTGAAAAGTCGATTTTTTTTTCGTTTCGCATTCTTCCAAACACAAATGAAATTTTTGAAAATCGTGTGAAAAGTCGATTTTTTTTTTCGTTTTGCATGCTTCTAAACACAAATGAAATTTTCGAAAATCGGGTGAAAATTCGATTTTTTTTTTCGTTTCGCATGCTTCCAAACACAAATGAAATTTTCGAAAATCGGGTGAAAATTCGATTTTTTTTTCGTTTTGCATGCTTTCAAACACAAATGAAATTTTTGAAAATTGGGTGAAAAGTCGATTTTTTTCGTTTTTTACGCGTTTCACATGTATTGAAACACAAATGAAATTTTCGAAAATCGGGTGTAAAGTCGATTTTTTTTTTCGTTTCGCATGCTTCCAAACACAAATGAAATTTTCGAAAATCGAGTGAAAAGTCGATTTTTTTTTCGTTTCGCATGCTTCCAAACACAAATGAAATTTTTGAAAATCGGGTGAAAAGTCGATTTTTTTTCGTTTTTTACGCGTTTCACATGTATTGAAACATAAATGAAATTTTCGAAAATCGGGTGAAAAGTTGATTTTTTTTTCGTTTCGCATGCTTCCAAACACAAATGAAATTTTCGAAAATCGGGTGAAAATTCGATTTTTTTTTCGTTTCGCATGCTTCCAAACACAAATAAAATTTTCGAAAATCGGGTGAAAAGTCGATTTTTTTTTCGTTTCGCATGCTTCCAAACACAAATGAAATATTTGAAAATCGTGTGAAAAGTCGATTTTTTTTTCGTTTCGCATTCTTCCAAACACAAATGAAATTTTTGAAAATCGTGTGAAAAGTCGATTTTTTTTTTCGTTTCGCATGCTTCTAAACACAAATGAAATTTTCGAAAATCGGGTGAAAATTCGATTTTTTTTTTCGTTTCGCATGCTTCCAAACACAAATGAAATTTTCGAAAATCGGGTGAAAATTCGATTTTTTTTTCGTTTTGCATGCTTTCAAACACAAATGAAATTTTTGAAAATTGGGTGAAAAGTCGATTTTTTTCGTTTTTTACGCGTTTCACATGTATTGAAACACAAATGAAATTTTCGAAAATTGGGTGAAAAGTCGATTTTTGTTCGTTTTTTACGCGTTTCACATGTATTGAAACACAAATGAAGTTTTCGAAAATCGGGTAAAAAGTCGATTTTTTTTTTGTTTCGCATGCATCCAAACACAAATGAAATTTTCGAAAATTTGGTGAAAAGTTGATTTTTTTTCGTTTCGCATGCTTCCAAACAGAAATGAAATTTTCGAAAATCGGGTGAAAAGTCGATTTTTTTTTCGTTTCGCATGCTTCCAAGCACAAATGAAATTTTCGAAAATCGGGTGAAAAGTCGATTTTTTTTTTCGTTTCGCATGCTTCCAAACACAAATGAGATTTTCGAAAATCGGGTGAAAATTCGATTTTTTTTTCGTTTCGCATGCTTCCAAACACAAATAAAATTTTCGAAAATCGGGTGAAAAGTCGATTTTTTTTTCGTTTCGCATGCTTCCAAGCACAAATGAAATTTTCGAAAATCGGGTGAAAAGTCGATTTTTTTTTTCGTTTCGCATGCTTCCAAACACAAATGAGATTTTCGAAAATCGGGTGAAAAGTCAATTTTTTTTTCGTTTCCCATGCTTCCAAGCACAAATGAAATTTTCGAAAATCGGGTGAAAAGTCTATTTTTTTTTCGTTTCGCATGCTTCTAAACACAAATGAAATTTTTGAAAATCGGGTGAAAAGTCGATTTTTTTTCGTTTTTTACGTTTTTACGCGTTTCACATGTATTGAAACACAAATGAAATTTTCGAAAATCGGGTGAAAAGTCAATTTTTTTTTCGTTTCCCATGCTTCCAAACAAATGAAATTTTCGAAAATCGGGTAAAAAGTCGATTTTTTTTTCGTTTCGCATGCTTCCACACACAAATGAAATTTTTGAAAATCGGGTGAAAAGTCGATTTTTTTCGTTTTTTACGCGTTTCACATGTATTGAAACACAAATGAAATTTTCGAAAATCGTTTGAAAAGTCGATTTTTTTTTTCGTTTCGCATGCTTCCAAACACAAATGAAATTTTCGAAAATCGGGTGAAAAGTCGATTTTTTTTTCGTTTCGCATGCTTCCAAACACAAATGAAATTTTCGAAAATCGGGTGACAAGTCGATTTTTTTTTTCGTTTCGCATGCTTCCAAACACAAATGAAATTTTCGAAAATCGGTTTTTTTTTCGTTTTTTTGGCGTTTCACATGTATTGAAACAAATGAAGTTTTCGAAAATCGGGTGAAAAGTCGATTTTTTTTTCGTATCGCATGCTTCCAAACACAAATGAAATTTTCGAAAATCGGGTGAAAAGTCGATTTTTTTTTCGTTTCGCATGCTTCCAAACACAAATGAAACTTTTGAAAATCGGGTGAAAAGTCGATTTTTTATCGTTTTTTACGCGTTTCACATGTATTGAAACACAAATGAAATTTTCGAAAATCGGGTGAAAAGTCGATTTTTGTTCGTTTTTTACGCGTTTCACATGTATTGAAACACAAATGAAGTTTTCGAAAATCGGGTAAAAAGTCGATTTTTTTTTTCGTTTCGCATGCTTCCAAACAGAAATGAAATTTTCGAAAATCGGGTGAAAAGTCGAATTTTTTTTCGTTTCGCATGCTTCCAAGCACAAATGAAATTTTTGAAAATCGGGTGAAAAGTCGATTTTTTTTTTCGTTTCGCATGCTTCCAAGCACAAATGAAATTTTCAAAAATCGGGTGAAAAGTCTATTTTTTTTTCGTTTCGCATGCTTCTAAACACAAATGAAATTTTTGAAAATCGGGTGAAAAGTCGATTTTTTTTCGTTTTTTACGTTTTTACGCGTTTCACATGTATTGAAACACAACTGAAATTTTCGAAAATCGGGTGAAAAGTCGATTTTTTTCGTTTTTTACGCGTTTCACATGTATTGAAACACAAATGAAATTTTTGAAAATCGGGTGAAAAATCGATTTTTTTTTCGTTTCGCATGCTTCCAAACACAAATAAAATTTTTGAAAATCGGGTGAAAAGTCGATTTTTTTTTTTCGTTTTGCATGCTTCCAAACACAAATGAAATTTTCGAAAATCGGGTGAAAAGTCGATTTTTTTTTTCGTTTCGCATGCTTCCAAACACAAATGAAATTTTCGAAAATCGGGTGAAAAGTCGATTTTTTTTTTCGTTTTTTACGCGTTTCACATGTATTGAAACACAAATAATATTTTCGAAAATCGGGTGAAAAGTCGATTTTTTTTTCGTTTCGCATGCTTCCAAACACAAATGAAATTTTTGAAAATTGTGTGAAAAGTCGATTTTTTTCGTTTTTTAAGCGTTTCACATGTATTGAAACACAAATGAAATTTTCGAAAATCGGGTAAAAAGTCGATTTTTTTTCGTTTCGCATGCTTCCAAACACAAATGAAATTTTCGAAAATTTGGTGAAAAGTTGATTTTTTTTTCGTTTCGCATGCTTCCAAACAGAAATGAAATTTTCGAAAATCGGGTGAAAAGTCGATTTTTTTTTCGTTTCGCATGCTTCCAAACACAAATGAAATTTTCGAAAATCGGGTGAAAAGTCGATTTTTTTTTTCGTTTCGCATGCTTCCAAACAAAAATGAAATTTTTGAAAATCGGGTGAAAAGTCGATTTTTTTCGTTTTTTACGCGTTTCACATGTATTGAAACACAAATGAAATTTTCGAAAATTGGGTGAAAAGTCGATTTTTTTTTCGTTTCGCATGCTTCCAAACACAAATGAAATTTTCGAAAATCGGTTGAAAAGTCGATTTTTTTTTCGTTTCGCATGCTTCCAAACACAAATGAAATTTTCGAAAATCGGGTGAAAAGTCGATTTTTTTTTCGTTTCGCATGCTTCCAAACACAAATGAAATTTTCGAAAATCGGGTGAAAAGTCGATTTTTTTTTTCGTTTTTTACGCGTTTCACATGTATTGAAACACAAATAATATTTTTGAAAATCGGGTGAAAAGTCGATTTTTTTTTCGTTTCGCATGCTTCCAAACACAAATGAAATTTTTGAAAATTGGGTGAAAAGTCGATTTTTTTCGTTTTTTAAGCGTTTCACATGTATTGAAACACAAATGAAATTTTCGAAAATCGGGTAAAAAGTCGATTTTTTTTATCGTTTCGCATGCTTCCAAACACAAATAAAATTTTCGAAAATTGAGTGTAAGTCGATTTTTTTTTCGTTTCGCATGCTTCCAAACACAAATGAAATTTTGGAAAATCGGGTGAAAAGTTGATTTATTTTTTCGTTTCGCATGCTTCCAAACACAAATAAAATTTTCGAAAGTTGGGTGAAGTGTCGATTTTTTTTTTCGTTTCGCATGCTTCCAAACACAAATGAAATTTTCGAAAATCGGGTGAAAAGTCGATTTTTTTTTTCGTTTCGCATGCTTCCAAACAAATGAAATTTTCGAAAATCGGGTGAAAAGTCGATTTTTTTTTCGTTTCGCATGCTTCCAAACACAAATGAAATTTTCGAAAATCGGTTGAAAAGTCGATTTTTTTTTCGTTTCGCATGCTTTCAAACACAAATGAAAGTTTTGAAAATCGGGTAAAAAGTCGATTTTTTTTCGTTTGTTAGGCGTTTCACATGTATTGAAACACAAATGAAATTTTCGAAAATCGGGTGAAAAGTCGATTTTTTTTTTCGTTTCGCATGCTTCCAAACACAAATGAAATTTTCGAAAATCGGGTGAAAAGTCGATTTTTTTTTCGTTTCGCATGCTTCCAAACACAAATGAAATTTTCGAAAATCGGGTGAAAAGTCGATTTTTTTTCGTTTTTTACGCGTTTCACATGTATTAAAACACAAATGAAATTTTTGAAAATCGGGTACTAAGTCGATTTTTTTATTCGTTTTGCATGCTTCCAAACACAAATGAAATTTTCGTAAATCGGGTGAAAAGTCGATTTTTTTTTCGTTTTTTACGCGTTTCACATGTATTAAAACACAAATGAAATTTTCGAAAATCGGGTAATAAGTCGATTTTTTTATTCGTTTTGCATGCTTCCAAACACAAATGAAATTTTCGTAAATCGGGTGAAAAGTCGATTTTTTTTTCGTTTCGCATGCTTCCAAACACAAATGAAATTTTCGAAAATCGGGTGAAAAGTCGATTTTTTTTTCGTTTCGCATGCTTCCAAACACAAATGAAATTTTCGAAAATCGGGTGAAAAGTCGATTTTTTTTTCGTTTTTTACGCGTTTCACATGTATTGAAACACAAATGAAATTTTCGAAAATCGGGAGAAAAGTCGATTTTTTTTTCGTTTCGCATGCTTCCAAACACAAATGAAATTTTTGAAAATCGGGTGAAAAGTCGTTTTTTTTTCGTTTTTTACGCGTTTCACATGTATTGAAACACAAATGAATTTTTCGAAAATCGGGTGAAAAGTCGATTTTTTTTTTTCGTTTCGCATGCTTCCAAACACAAATGAAATTTTCGAAAATCGGGTAATAAGTCGATTTTTTTATTCGTTTTGCATGCTTCCATACACAAATGAAATTTTCGAAAATCGGGTGAAAAGTCGATTTTTTTTTCGTTTCGCATGCTCTCAAACACAAATGAAATTTTCGAAAATCGGGTGAAAAGTCGATTTTTTTTTTCGTTTCGCATGCTTCCAAACACAAATGAAATTTTCGAAAATCGGGTGAAAAGTCGATTTTTTTTTCGTTTCGCATGCTTCCAAACACAAATGAAATTTTCGAAAATCGGGTACTAAGTCGATTTTTTTATTCGTTTTGCATGCTTGTAGCGTGCCAAATGACACGCACATCTTTACTAAAAAAAAAAAATACAAAAATTAGTAAACAAATATTTATTAGTTGGAAATATATACCTTTTTTGTCGAGACTGATCACCTCAGACAACTAACGTAACATCCGGTATATGGATAATATAAACTTACCATTGGCAATCGATGTTGATACACCTCTATTTAAGGATTTGTTTGCTATAACAAGTAAATATATATGGTAAAATGTATTTAATTTTGACTGCTAGTTATTATATGTAATAAACTGCTATAATTTGTTATTAATCTTGGGAATGATATCATAAGATTATATTTATAGATTTTTAGAGGTAAAGTAGTTTTAATACCTTATATTATCTACAAACTTTCATTATTATTATCTACTCTTGATGATATTACCTTGTATTATGGCTGGAAGAGTTTTTTTATACAAACTGTTAAATATTTTAAAATTTGTTCAGATAACCATGGAAGAATTGAGTCTGGAAAACTCACCTATGTCATTGCCTGCGACTCCAGGGCGATCAGTGGAGCGAGAGGCGGTTTATGCCCTTAAAATAGCATCTTTGTTGGGCATGAGGACGCCTCCCAGAAATTGTTCTTCGCCATTGTTGGAGACAACAAATGAGATAAGTGAAATTCCAAAGACCCCTATGAGGGAAGATCCGGATCCATCCATGAAGATTGTCCCACTGCAGGATGGATATGCATTTCCGTCGAGAATAGAAGATCCATGGTTTGCGGAAAGAGGTGCCATTCTCGTGACAAGGGCCCAGGTCGTGCCAACACCATCACCAGCGGGAGGAAGGAAAAGAAAATGCCGGAGAAGTAAGAAACCGAGACAAAGACGATACCGGATGAAGATTTCTGAGACACAGACTATTAAATTTTTTATAAATAAAAAAAATGAGAATTAGTAATAGAAAATGTTAAATGTATTTATCGTTATTATGTTATATAATTAAAAATGTTATTATCTTAAATTTCCTTCTCCAAACACTACAGATACTATACACACAATTACATCACACTATTAACCTATAACACCAATTTATGACAGTCAGAATATACACTTCAAAATTTCATTCCGTAAGGTTGATCACATCTATAATACTAGTGATTTTTGTTATATATATTACAGCTGAGAAAACTGTATAAATTATTTTTTTGATCAAAGATACCACATGTAATCAACGTAAACAAACCCCACTCCTATGCCAGCACTATATAAGGGCGTGCAAACGTTCATACGGGAGGAGATCGAGAGAGAGACCGATCCGCTAAATTAAGTAGGCTGTAACCAAATAGGTTATGATCTAAATTTTTAGAGTGAGCAGTGTGATCGTGAAGATATACCGATCCATTGACTTGATAATTGAGGTAGACGTGATCGAGGGAAAGACCGATCCGTATAAATAATAAAATATCTAGGGAAGATAGATCGTGATAAAGACCGATCCATCTTATAGGGAGTGAGATCAAGATAATAACTGATCCACTTATGTAGTAAATGAGTAGGAGAATAAGGAAAAAATTATGTAGAATATGTTTTGTTCATTAATAAAACTTAAAGTTTATCTTAAATTTCTTTAGTTTTTTTATTGTTTTAAAACTAGGAAAATCAGATTTTTTTAATAAAATTATAATAAAACAATTGGAGCCCGATAGGATACTCTGGTAAGAAAAATAATTTCTAAATCCAGATATAAGTTTTTTTGTAAAAAGATTTGAACCACGACCTACGCCGCAGGTAGTTAGCTGGACCTGTCAAAAGAACCTGACAGTATAGCCTCCACTCTAGGTTGAAGAGGAAAGGTTATATGCTTCCAAACACAAATGAAATTTTCGTAAATCGGGTGAAAAGTCGATTTTTTTTTCGTTTTTTACGCGTTTCACATGTATTAAAACACAAATGAAATTTTCGAAAATCGGGTAATAAGTCGATTTTTTTATTCGTTTTGCATGCTTCCAAACACAAATGAAATTTTCGTAAATCGGGTGAAAAGTCGATTTTTTTTTCGTTTTTTACGCGTTTCACATGTATTGAAACAAATGAAATTTTCAAAAATCGGGTGAAAAGTCGATTTTTTTTCATTTTGCATGCTTCCAAACACAAATGAAATTTTCGAAAATTGGGTGTAAAATCGATTTTTTTTTCGTTTCGCATGCTTCCAAACAAATGAAATTTTCGAAAATCGGGTGAAAAGTCGATTTTTTTTTCGTTTCGCATGCTTCCAAACACAAATGAAATTTTCGAAAATCGGGTGAAAAGTCGATTTTTTTTTCGTTTCGCATGCTTCCAAACACAAATGAAATTTTCGAAAATCGGGTGAAAAGTCGATTTTTTTTCGTTTTTTACGCGTTTCACATGTATTGAAACACAAATGAAATTTTCGAAAATCGGGTGAAAAGCCGATTTTTTTTTTCGTTTCGCATGCTTCCAAATACAAATGAAATTTTCGAAAATCGGGTGAAAAGTCGATTTTTTTTTTCGTTTCGCATGCTTCCAAACACAAATGAAATTTTCAAAAATCAGGTGAAAAGTCGATTTTTTTTTTCATTTCGCATGCTTCCAAACACAAATGAAATTTGCGAAAATTGGGTGAAAAGTCGATTTTTTTTCGTTTCGCATGCTTCCAAACACAAATGAAATTTTCGAAAATCGGGTGAAAAGTCGATTTTTTTTTGTTTCGCATGCATCCAAACACAAATGAAATTTTCGAAAATCGGGTGAAAAGTCGATTTTTTTTCGTTTTTTACGCGTTTCACATGTATTGAAACACAAATGAAATTTTCGAAAATCGGGTAAAAAGTCGATTTTTTTTCCGTTTCGCATGCTTCCAAACACAAATGAAATTTTCGAAAATCGGGTGAAAAGTCGATTTTTTTTCGTTTTTTACGCGTTTCACATGTATTAAAACACAAATGAAATTTTCGAAAATCGGGTACTAAGTCGATTTTTTTATTCGTTTTGCATGCTTCCAAACACAAATGAAATTTTCGTAAATCGGGTGAAAAGTCGATTTTTTTTTCGTTTTTTACGCGTTTCACATGTATTGAAACAAATGAAATTTTCAAAAATCGGGTGAAATGTCGATTTTTTTTTCATTTTGCATGCTTCCAAACACAATTGAAATTTTTGAAAATCGGGTAAAAAGTCGATTATTTTTTATTCGTTTTGCATGCTTCCAAACACAAATGAAATTTTCGAAAATCGGGTGAAAAGTCGATTTTTTTTTCGTTTCGCATGCTTCCAAACACAAATGAAATTTTCGAAAATTAAGTGAAAAGTCGATTTTTTTTTTCGTTTCGCATGCTTCCAAACACAAATGAAATTTTCGAAAATCGGGTGATAAGTCGATTTTTTATTCGTTTCGCATGCTTCCAACACAAATGAAATTTTCGAAAATCGGGTGGAAAGTCGATTTTTTTTTCGTTTCGCATGCTTCCAAACACAATTGAAATTTTCGAAAATCGGGTGAAAAGTCGATTTTTTTTTATTCGTTTTGCATGCTTCCAAACACAAATGAAATTTTCGAAAATCGGGTGATAAGTCGATTTTTTTTTCGTTTTGCATGCTTCCAAACACAAATGAAATTTTCGAAAATCGGGTGAAAAGTCGAATTTTTTTTCGTTTCGCATGCTTCCAAACACAAATGAAATTTTCGAAAATCGGGTGAAAAGTCGATTTTTTTTTTCGTTTCGCATGCTTCCAAACACAAATGAAATTTTCGAAAATCGGGTGAAAAGTCGATTTTTTTTTTGTTTCGCATGCTTCCAAACACAAATGAAATTTTCGAAAATCGGGTGAAAAGTCGATTTTTTTTTCGTTTCGCATGCTTCCAAACACAAATGAAATTTTCGAAAATCGGGTAAAAAGTCGATTTTTTTTTATTCGTTTTGCATGCTTCCAAACACAAATGAAATTTTCAAAAATCGGGTGATAAGTCGATTTTTTTTTCGTTTTGCATGCTTCCAAACACAAATGAAATTTTCGAAAATCGGGTGAAAAGTCGATTTTTTTTTTCGTTTCGCATGCTTCCAAACACAAATGAAATTTTCGAAAATCGGGTGAAAAGTCGATTTTTTTTTCGTTTCGCATGCTTCCAAACACAAATGAAATTTTCGAAAATCGGGTGAAAAGTCGATTTTTTTTTTTCGTTTCGCATGCTTCCAAACACAAATGAAATTTTCGAAAATCGGGTGAAAAGTCGATTTTTTTTTCGTTTCGCATGCTTCCAAACACAAATGAAATTTTCGAAAATCGGGTAAAAAGTCGATTTTTTTTTTTCGTTTCGCATGCTTCCAAACACAAATGAAATTTTCGAAAATCGGGTGAAAAGTCGATTTTTTTTTTCGTTTCGCATGCTTCCAAACACAAATGAAATTTTCGAAAATCGGGTGAAAGTCGATTTTGTTTTCGTTTCGCATGCTTCCAAACACAAATGAAATTTTCGAAAATTGGGTAAAAAGTCGATTTTTTTTTATTCGTTTTGCATGCTTCCAAACACAAATGAAATTTTCGAAAATCGGGTGATAAGTCGATTTTTTTTTTTGTTTTGCATGCTTCCAAACACAAATGAAATTTTCGAAAATCGGGTAAAAAGTCGATTTTTTTTCCGTTTCGCATGCTTCCAAACACAAATGAAATTTTCGAAAATCGGGTGAAAAGTCGATTTTTTTTCGTTTTTTACGCGTTTCACATGTATTGAAACACAAATAAAATTTTCGAAAATCGTGTGAAAAGTCGATTTTTTTTCGTTTTTTACGCGTTTCACATGTATTGAAACACAAATGAAATTTTCGAAAATCGGGTGAAAAGACTATTTTTTTTTTGTTTCGCATGCTTCCAAACACAATTGAAATTTTTGAAAATCGGGTAAAAAGTCGATTTTTTTTTATTCGTTTTGCATGCTTCCAAACACAAATGAAATTTTCGAAAATCGGGTGAAAAGTCGTTTTTTTTTTCGTTTCGCATGCTTCCAAACACAAATGAAATTTTCGAAAATTGGGTGAAAAGTCGATTTTTTTTTTCGTTTCGCATGCTTCCAAACACAAATGAAATTTTCGAAAATCGGGTAATAAGTCGATTTTTTATTCGTTTCGCATGCTTCCAACACAAATGAAATTTTCGAAAATCGGGTGGAAAGTCGATTTTTTTTTCGTTTCGCATGCTTCCAAACACAATTGAAATTTTCGAAAATCGGGTGAAAAGTCGATTTTTTTTATTCGTTTTGCATGCTTCCAAACACAAATGAAATTTTCGAAAATCGGGTGATAAGTCGATTTTTTTTTCGTTTTGCATGCTTCCAAACACAAATGAAATTTTCGAAAATCGGGTGAAAAGTCGAATTTTTTTTCGTTTCGCATGCTTCCAAACACAAATGAAATTTTCGAAAATCGGGTGAAAAGTCGATTTTTTTTTTCGTTTCGCATGCTTCCAAACACAAATTAAATTTTCGAAAATCGGGTGAAAAGTCGATTTTTTTTTTCGTTTCGCATGCTTCCAAACACAAATGAAATTTTCGAAAATCGGGTGAAAAGTCGATTTTTTTTTTCGTTTCGCATGCTTCCAAACACAAATGAAATTTTCGAAAATCGGGTAAAAAGTCGATTTTTTTTTATTCGTTTTGCATGCTTCCAAACACAAATGAAATTTTCAAAAATCGGGTGATAAGTCGATTTTTTTTTTCGTTTTGCATGCTTCCAAACACAAATGAAATTTTCGAAAATCGGGTGAAAAGTCGATTTTTTTTTATTCGTTTTGCATGCTTCCAAACACAAATGAAATTTTCGAAAATCGGGTGATAAGTCGATTTTTTTTTCGTTTTGCATGCTTCCAAACACAAATGAAATTTTCGAAAATCGGGTGATAAGTCGATTTTTTTTTCGTTTTGCATGCTTCCAAACACAAATGAAATTTTCGAAAATCGGGTGAAAAGTCGAATTTTTTTTCGTTTCGCATGATTCCAAACACAAATGAAATTTTCGAAAATCGGGTGAAAAGTCGATTTTTTGTTCGTTTCGCATGCTTCCAAACACATTTGAAATTTTCGAAAATCGGGTGAAAAGTCGATTTTTTTTTCGTTTCGCATGCTTCCAAACACAAATGAAATTTTCGAAAATCGGGTGAAAAGTCGATTTTTTTTTCGTTTCGCATGCTTCCAAACATAAATGAAATTTTCGAAAATCGGGTGAAAAGTCGATTTTTTTTCGTTTCGCATGCTTCCAAACACAAATGAAATTTTTGAAAATCGGGTAAAAAGTCGATTTTTTTTTATTCGTTTTGCATGCTTCTAAACACAAATGAAATTTTCGAAAATCGGGTGATAAGTCGATTTTTTTTCGTTTTTTACATGTGAACACAAATGAAGTTTTTGAAAATCGGGTCAAAAGTAGATTTTTTTTTTCGTTTCGCATGCTTCCAAACACAAATCAAATTTTCGAAAATCGAGTGATAAGTCGATTTTTTTTGTTTCGCATGCTTCCAAACACAAATGAAATTTTCGAAAATCGGGTGAAAAGTCGATTTTTTTTTCGTTTCGCATGCTTCCAAACACAAATCAAATTTTCGAAAATCGAGTGATAAGTCGATTTTTTTTGTTTCGCATGCTTCCAAACACAAATGAAATTTTCGAAAATCGGGTGAAAAGTCGATTTTTTTTTTCGTTTCGCATGCTTCCAAACACAAATCAAATTTTCGAAAATCGAGTGATAAGTCGATTTTTTTTGTTTCGCATGCTTCCAAACACAAATGAAATTTTCGAAAATCGGGTGAAAAGTCGATTTTTTTTTTTCGTTTCGCATGCTTCCAAACACAAATCAAATTTTCGAAAATCGAGTGATAAGTCGATTTTTTTTGTTTCGCATGCTTCCAAACACAAATGAAATTTTCGAAAATCGGGTAAAAAGTCGATTTTTTTTGTTCGTTTCGCATGCTTCCAAACACATTTGAAATTTTCGAAAATCGGGTGAAAAGTCGATTTTGTTTTCGTTTCGCATGCTTCCAAACACAAATGAAATTTTCGAAAATCGGGTGAAAAGTCGATTTTTTTTCGTTTCGCATGCTTCCAAACATAAATGAAATTTTCTAAAATCGGGTGAAAAGTCGATTTTTTTTCGTTTCGCATGCTTCCAAACACAAATGAAATTTTTGAAAATCGGGTAAAAAGTCGATTTTTTTTTATTCGTTTTGCATGCTTCTAAACACAAATGAAATTTTCGAAAATCGGGTGATAAGTCGATTTTTTTTCGTTTTTTACATGTGAACACAAATGAAGTTTTTGAAAATCGGGTCAAAAGTAGATTTTTTTTTTCGTTTCGCATGCTTCCAAACACAAATCAAATTTTCGAAAATCGAGTGATAAGTCGATTTTTTTTGTTTCGCATGCTTCCAAACACAAATGAAATTTTCGAAAATCGGGTGAAAAGTCGATTTTTTTTTCGTTTCGCATGCTTCCAAACACAAATCAAATTTTCGAAAATCGAGTGATAAGTCGATTTTTTTTGTTTCGCATGCTTCCAAACACAAATGAAATTTTCGAAAATCGGGTGAAAAGTCGATTTTTTTTTTCGTTTCGCATGCTTCCAAACACAAATCAAATTTTCGAAAATCGAGTGATAAGTCGATTTTTTTTGTTTCGCATGCTTCCAAACACAAATGAAATTTTCGAAAATCGGGTGAAAAGTCGATTTTTTTTTCGTTTCGCATGCTTCCAAACACAAATCAAATTTTCGAAAATCGAGTGATAAGTCGATTTTTTTTGTTTCGCATGCTTCCAAACACAAATGAAATTTTCGAAAATCGGGTGAAAAGTCGATTTTTTTTTTTCGTTTCGCATGCTTCCAAACACAAATCAAATTTTCGAAAATCGAGTGATAAGTCGATTTTTTTGTTTCGCATGCTTCCAAACACAAATGAAATTTTCGAAAATCGGGTGAAAAGTCGATTTTTTTTTCGTTTCGCATGCTTCCAAACACAAATGAAATTTTTGAAAATCGGGTGAAAAGTCGATTTTTTTTTTTCGTTTCGCATGCTTCCAAACAAAAATGAAATTTTCGAAAATCGGGTGAAAAGTCGAATTTTTTTTCGTTTCGCATGCTTCCAAACACAAATGAAATTTTCGAAAATCGGGTGAAAAGTCGATTTTTTTTCGTTTTTTACATGTGAACACAAATGAAGTTTTTGAAAATCGGGTGAAAAGTAGATTTTTTTTTTCGTTTCGCATGCTTCCAAACAAAAATGAAATTTTCGAAAATCGGGTGAAAAGTCGAATTTTTTTTCGTTTCGCATGCTTCCAAACACAAATGAAATTTTCGAAAATCGGGTAAAAAGTAGATTTTTTTTTCGTTTCGCATGCTTCCAAACACAAATGAAATTTTCGAAAATCGGGTGAAAAGTCGATTTTTTTTTTCGTTTCGCATGCTTCCAAACACAAATGAAATTTTCGAAAATCGGGTGAAAAGTCGATTTTTTTTTCGTTTCGCATGCTTCCAAACACAAATGAAATTTTCGAAAATCGGGTGAAAAGTCGATTTTTTTTTCGTTTCGCATGTTTCCAAACTCAAATGAAATTTTCTAAAATCGGGTGAAAAGTCGATTTTTTTTTCGTTTCGCATGCTTCCAAACACAAATGAAATTTTCGAAAATCGGGTAAAAAGTCGATTTTTTTTTATTCGTTTTGCATGCTTCCAAACACAAATGAAATTTTCGAAAATCGGGTGAAAAGTCGATTTTTTTTTCGTTTCGCATGCTTCCAAACACAAATGAAATTTTCGAAAATCGGGTGTAAAGTCGATTTTTTTTTCGTTTCGCATGCATCCAAACACAAATGAAATTTTCGAAAATCGGGTGAAAAGTCGATTTTTTTTTGTTTTTTACATGTGAACACAAATGAAGTTTTTGAAAATCGGGTGAAAAGTAGATTTTTTTTTTCGTTTCGCATGCTTCCAAACACAAATGAAATTTTCGAAAATCGGGTAAAAAGTCGATTTTTTTTCCGTTTCGCATGCTTTCAAACACAAATGATATTTTCGAAAATCGGGTGAAAAGTCGATTTTTTTTCGTTTTTTACGCGTTTCACATGTATTGAAACACAAATGAAATTTTCGAAAATCGGGTGAAAAGTCGATTTTTTTTCGTTTCGCATGCTTCCAAACAAATGAAATTTTCGAAAATCGGGTAAAAAGTCGATTTTTTTTTCGTTTCGCATGCTTCCAAACACAAATGAAATTTTCGAAAATCGGGTGAAAAGTCGATTTTTTTTTTGTTTCGCATGCTTCCAAACACAAATGAAATTTTAAAAAATCGGGTAAAAAGTCGATTTTTTTTTATTCGTTTTGCATGCTTCCAAACACAAATGACATTTTCGAAAATCGGGTGATAAGTCGATTTTTTTTTCGTTTTGCATGCTTCCAAACACAAATGAAATTTTCGAAAATCGGGTGAAAAGTCGAATTTTTTTTTCGTTTCGCATGCTTCCAAACACAAATGAAATTTTCGAAAATCGGGTGAAAAGTCGATTTTTTTTTTCGTTTCGCATGCTTCCAAACACAAATGAAATTTTCGAAAATTGGGTGATAAGTCGATTTTTTTTTGTTTCGCATGCTTCCAAACACAAATGAGATTTTCGAAAATCGGGTGGAAAGTCGATTTTTTTTTTCGTATCGCATGTTTCCAAACACAAATGAAGTTTTCGAAAATCGGGTGAAAAGTCGATTTTTTTTCGTTTTTTACATGTGAACACAAATGAAGTTTTTGAAAATCGGGTGAAAAGTAGATTTTTTTTTTCGTTTCGCATGCTTCCAAACAAAAATGAAATTTTCGAAAATCGGGTAAAAAGTCGAATTTTTTTTCGTTTCGCATGCTTCCAAACACAAATGAAATTTTCGAAAATCGGGTGAAAAGTCGATTTTTTTTTTCGTTTCGCATGCTTCCAAACACAAATGAAATTTTCGAAAATCGGGTGAAAAGTCGATTTTTTTTTCGTTTCGCATGCTTCCAAACACAAATGAAATTTTCGAAAATCGGGTGAAAAGTCGATTTTTTTTTTCGTTTCGCATGTTTCCAAACTCAAATGAAATTTTCGAAAATCGGGTGAAAAGTCGATTTTTTTTTCGTTTTGCATGCTTCCAAACACAAATGAAATTTTCGAAAATCGGGTGAAAAGTCGAATTTTTTTTCGTTTCGCATGCTTCCAAACACAAATGAAATTTTCGAAAATCGGGTGAAAAGTCGATTTTTTTTTTCGTTTCGCATGCTTCCAAACACAAATGAAATTTTCGAAAATCGGGTGAAAAGTCGATTTTTTTTTTTCGTTTCGCATGCTTCCAAACACAAATGAAATTTTCGAAAATCGGGTAAAAAGTCGATTTTTTTTTATTCGTTTTGCATGCTTCCAAACACAAATGAAATTTTCAAAAATCGGGTGATAAGTCGATTTTTTTTTTCGTTTTGCATGCTTCCAAACACAAATGTAATTTTCGAAAATCGGGTGAAAAGTCGATTTTTTTTTATTCGTTTTGCATGCTTCCAAACACAAATGAAATTTTCGAAAATCGGGTGATAAGTCGATTTTTTTTTCGTTTTGCATGCTTCCAAACACAAATGAAATTTTCGAAAATCGGGTGATAAGTCGATTTTTTTTTCGTTTTGCATGCTTCCAAACACAAATGAAATTTTCGAAAATCGGGTGAAAAGTCGAATTTTTTTTCGTTTCGCATGATTCCAAACACAAATGAAATTTTCGAAAATCGGGTGAAAAGTCGATTTTTTTTTCGTTTCGCATGCTTCCAAACACATTTGAAATTTTCGAAAATCGGGTGAAAAGTCGATTTTTTTTTCGTTTCGCATGCTTCCAAACACAAATGAAATTTTCGAAAATCGGGTGAAAAGTCGATTTTTTTTTCGTTTCGCATGCTTCCAAACATAAATGAAATTTTCGAAAATCGGGTGAAAAGTCGATTTTTTTTCGTTTCGCATGCTTCCAAACACAAATGAAATTTTTGAAAATCGGGTAAAAAGTCGATTTTTTTTTATTCGTTTTGCATGCTTCTAAACACAAATGAAATTTTCGAAAATCGGGTGATAAGTCGATTTTTTTTCGTTTTTTACATGTGAACACAAATGAAGTTTTTGAAAATCGGGTCAAAAGTAGATTTTTTTTTTCGTTTCGCATGCTTCCAAACACAAATCAAATTTTCGAAAATCGAGTGATAAGTCGATTTTTTTTGTTTCGCATGCTTCCAAACACAAATGAAATTTTCGAAAATCGGGTGAAAAGTCGATTTTTTTTTTCGTTTCGCATGCTTCCAAACACAAATCAAATTTTCGAAAATTGAGTGATAAGTCGATTTTTTTTGTTTCGCATGCTTCCAAACACAAATGAAATTTTCGAAAATCGGGTGAAAAGTCGATTTTTTTTTCGTTTCGCATGCTTCCAAACACAAATGAAATTTTTGAAAATCGGGTGAAAAGTCGATTTTTTTTTTCGTTTCGCATGCTTCCAAACAAAAATGAAATTTTCGAAAATCGGGTGAAAAGTCGAATTTTTTTTCGTTTCGCATGCTTCCAAACACAAATGAAATTTTCGAAAATCGGGTGAAAAGTCGATTTTTTTTCGTTTTTTACATGTGAACACAAATGAAGTTTTTGAAAATCGGGTGAAAAGTAGATTTTTTTTTTCGTTTCGCATGCTTCCAAACAAAAATGAAATTTTCGAAAATCGGGTGAAAAGTCGAATTTTTTTTCGTTTCGCATGCTTCCAAACACAAATGAAATTTTCGAAAATCGGGTAAAAAGTAGATTTTTTTTTCGTTTCGCATGCTTCCAAACACAAATGAAATTTTCGAAAATCGGGTGAAAAGTCGATTTTTTTTTTCGTTTCGAATGCTTCCAAACACAAATGAAATTTTCGAAAATCGGGTGAAAAGTCGATTTTTTTTTCGTTTCGCATGCTTCCAAACACAAATGAAATTTTCGAAAATCGGGTGAAAAGTCGATTTTTTTTCGTTTTTTACATGTGAACACAAATGAAGTTTTTGAAAATCGGGTGAAAAGTAGATTTTTTTTTTCGTTTCGCATGCTTCCAAACAAAAATGAAATTTTCGAAAATCGGGTGAAAAGTCGAATTTTTTTTCGTTTCGCATGCTTCCAAACACAAATGAAATTTTCGAAAATCGGGTAAAAAGTAGATTTTTTTTTCGTTTCGCATGCTTCCAAACACAAATGAAATTTTCGAAAATCGGGTGAAAAGTCGATTTTTTTTTTCGTTTCGAATGCTTCCAAACACAAATGAAATTTTCGAAAATCGGGTGAAAAGTCGATTTTTTTTTCGTTTCGCATGCTTCCAAACACAAATGAAATTTTCGAAAATCGGGTGAAAAGTCGATTTTTTTTTTCGTTTCGCATGTTTCCAAACTCAAATGAAATTTTCTAAAATCGGGTGAAAAGTCGATTTTTTTTTCGTTTCGCATGCTTCCAAACACAAATGAAATTTTCGAAAATCGGGTAAAAAGTCGATTTTTTTTTATTCGTTTTGCATGCTTCCAAACACAAATGAAATTTTCGAAAATCGGGTGAAAAGTCGATTTTTTTTTTCGTTTCGCATGCTTCCAAACACAAATGAAATTTTCGAAAATCGGGTGTAAAGTCGATTTTTTTTTCGTTTCGCATGCATCCAAACACAAATGAAATTTTCGAAAATCGGGTGAAAAGTCGATTTTTTTTTGTTTTTTACATGTGAACACAAATGAAGTTTTTGAAAATCGGGTGAAAAGTAGATTTTTTTTTTCTTTTCGCATGCTTCCAAACACAAATGAAATTTTCGAAAATCGGGTAAAAAGTCGATTTTTTTTCCGTTTCGCATGCTTTCAAACACAAATGAAATTTTCGAAAATCGGGTGAAAAGTCGATTTTTTTTCGTTTTTTACGCGTTTCACATGTATTGAAACACAAATGAAATTTTCGAAAATCGGGTGAAAAGTCGATTTTTTTTTCGTTTCGCATGCTTCCAAACAAATGAAATTTTCGAAAATCGGGTAAAAAGTCGATTTTTTTTTCGTTTCGCATGCTTCCAAACACAAATGAAATTTTCGAAAATCGGGTGAAAAGTCGATTTTTTTTTTGTTTCGCATGCTTCCAAACACAAATGAAATTTTAAAAAATCGGGTAAAAAGTCGATTTTTTTTTATTCGTTTTGCATGCTTCCAAACACAAATGACATTTTCGAAAATCGGGTGATAAGTCGATTTTTTTTTCGTTTTGCATGCTTCCAAACACATGAAATTTTCGAAAATCGGGTGAAAAGTCGAATTTTTTTTCGTTTCGCATGCTTCCAAACACAAATGAAATTTTCGAAAATCGGGTGAAAAGTCGATTTTTTTTTTCGTTTCGCATGCTTCCAAACACAAATGAAATTTTCGAAAATCGGGTGATAAGTCGATTTTTTTTTGTTTCGCATGCTTCCAAACACAAATGAGATTTTCGAAAATCGGGTGGAAAATCGATTTTTTTTTTTCGTATCGCATGTTTCCAAACACAAATGAAGTTTTCGAAAATCGGGTGAAAAGTCGATTTTTTTTCGTTTTTTACATGTGAACACAAATGAAGTTTTTGAAAATCGGGTGAAAAGTAGATTT
This sequence comes from Tachinus rufipes, assembly GCA_963932245.1. Lineage (NCBI taxonomy): Eukaryota > Metazoa > Arthropoda > Insecta > Coleoptera > Staphylinidae > Tachinus > Tachinus rufipes. The sequence goes on along the minus strand of OZ010748.1, from coordinate 14,466,033 downwards.
TTTTTTTCGTTTCGCATGCTTCCAAACAAAAATGAAATTTTCGAAAATCGGGTAAAAAGTCGAATTTTTTTTCGTTTCGCATGCTTCCAAACACAAATGAAATTTTCGAAAATCGGGTGAAAAGTAGATTTTTTTTTTCGTTTCGCATGCTTCCAAACACAAATGAAATTTTCGAAAATCGGGTGAAAAGTCGATTTTTTTTTTCGTTTCGCATGCTTCCAAACACAAATGAAATTTTCGAAAATCGGGTGAAAAGTCGATTTTTTTTTCGTTTCGCATGCTTCCAAACACAAATGAAATTTTCGAAAATCGGGTGAAAAGTCGATTTTTTTTTTCGTTTCGCATGTTTCCAAACTCAAATGAAATTTTCGAAAATCGGGTGAAAAGTCGATTTTTTTTTCGTTTCGCATGCTTCCAAACACAAATGAAATTTTCGAAAATCGGGTAAAAAGTCGATTTTTTTTTATTCGTTTTGCATGCTTCCAAACACAAATGAAATTTTCGAAAATCGGGTGAAAAGTCGATTTTTTTTTTTCGTTTCGCATGCTTCCAAACACAAATGAAATTTTCGAAAATCGGGTGATAAGTCGATTTTTTTTTCGTTTTGCATGATTCCAAACACAAATGAAATTTTCGAAAATCGGGTAAAAAGTCGAATTTTTTTTCGTTTCGCATGCTTCCAAACACAAATGAAATTTTCGAAAATCGGGTGAAAAGTCGATTTTTTTTTTCGTTTCGCATGCTTCCAAACACAAATGAAATTTTCGAAATTCGGGTGATAAGTCGATTTTTTTTGTTTCGCATGCTTCCAAACACAAATGAAATTTTTGAAAATCGGGTGAAAAGTCGATTTTTTTTGTTTCGCATGCTTCCAAACACAAATGAAATTTTCGAAAATCGGGTAAAAAGTCGATTTTTTTTCCGTTTCGCATGCTTTCAAACACAAATGAAATTTTCGAAAATCGGGTGAAAAGTCGAATTTTTTTCGTTTTTTACGCGTTTCACATGTATTGAAACACAAATGAAATTTTCGAAAATCGGGTGAAAAGTCGATTTTTTTTTTTCGTTTCGCATGTATCCAAACACAAATGAAATTTTCGAAAATCGGTTGAAAAGTCGATTTTTTTTTCGTTTCGCATGCTTCCAAACACAAATGAAATTTTCGAAAATCGGGTAAAAAGTCGATTTTTTTTTATTCGTTTTGCATGCTTCCAAACACAATAGAAATTTTCGAAAATCGGGTGAAAAGTCGATTTTTTTTTTCGTTTCGCATGCTTCTAAACACAATTGAAATTTTCGAAAATCGGGTGATAAGTCGATTTTTTTTGTTTCGCATGCTTCCAAACACAAATGAAATTTTCGAAAATCGGGTGAAAAGTCGATTTTTTTTGTTTCGCATGCTTCCAAACACAAATGAAATTTTCGAAAATCGGGTAAAAAGTCGATTTTTTTTCCGTTTCGCATGCTTTCAAACACAAATGAAATTTTCGAAAATCGGGTGAAAAGTCGAATTTTTTTCGTTTTTTACGCGTTTCACATGTATTGAAACACAAATGAAATTTTCGAAAATTGGGTGAAAAGTCGATTTTTTTTTCGTTTCGCATGCTTCTAAACACAAATGAAATTTTCGAAAATCGGGTGAAAAGTCGATTTTTTTTTTCGTTTCGCATGCTTCCAAACACAAATGAAATTTACGAAAATCGGGTAAAAAGTCGATTTTTTTTTATTCGTTTTGCATGCTTCCAAACACAAATGAAATTTTCGAAAATCGGGTGAAAAGTCGATTTTTTTTTTGTTTTGCATGATTCCAAACACAAATGAAATTTTTGAAAATCGGGTGAAAAGTCGATTTTTTTTTCGTTTCGCATGCTTCCAAACAAAAATGAAATTTTCGAAAATCGGGTGAAAAGTCGATTTTTTTTCGTTTTTTACGCGTTTCACATGTATTGAAACACAAATGAAATTTTCGAAAATCGGGTGAAAAGTCGATTTTTTTTTCGTTTCGCATGCTTCCAAACACAAATGAAGTTTTCGAAAATCGGGTGAAAAGTCGAATTTTTTTCGTTTTTTACGCGTTTCACATGTATTGAAACACAAATGAAATTTTCGAAAATCGGGTGAAAAGTCGATTTTTTTTTCGTTTCGCATGCTTCTAAACACAAATGAAATTTTCGAAAATCGGGTGAAAAGTCGATTTTTTTTTTCGTTTCGCATGCTTCCAAACACAAATGAAATTTACGAAAATCGGGTAAAAAGTCGATTTTTTTTTTATTCGTTTTGCATGCTTCCAAACACAAATGAAATTTTCGAAAATCGGGTGAAAAGTCGATTTTTTTTTTGTTTTGCATGATTCCAAACACAAATGAAATTTTTGAAAATCGGGTGAAAAGTCGATTTTTTTTTCGTTTCGCATGCTTCCAAACAAAAATGAAATTTTCGAAAATCGGGTGAAAAGTCGATTTTTTTTCGTTTTTTACGCGTTTCACATGTATTGAAACACAAATGAAATTTTCGAAAATCGGGTAAAAAGTCGATTTTTTTTTCGTTTCGCATGCTTCCAAACACAAATGAAATTTTCGAAAATCGGGTGAAAAGTCGATTTTTTTTTTCGTTTCGCATGCTTCCAAACACAAATGAAATTTTCGAAAATCGGGTAAAAAGTCGATTTTTTTTTATTCGTTTTGCATGCTTCCAAACACAAATGAAATTTTCGAAAATCGGGTGAAAAGTCGATTTTTTTTTCGTTTCGCATGATTCCAAACACAAATGAAATTTTTGAAAATCGGGTAAAAGTCGATTTTTTTTTCGTTTCGCATGCTTCCAAACACAAATGAAATTTTCGAAAATCGGGTGAAAAGTCGTTTTTTTTTTCGTTTCGCATGCTTCCAAACACAAATGAAATTTTCGAAAATCGGGTAAAAAGTAGATTTTTTTTCCGTTTCGCATGCTTCCAAACGAATGAAATTTTCGAAAATCGGGTGAAAAGTCGATTTTTTTTTGTTTTTTACGCGTTTCACATGTATTGAAAAACAAAAAAAAATTTCGAAAATCGGGTGAAAAGTCGATTTTTTTTCGTTTTTTACGCGTTTCACATGTATTGAAACACAAATGAAATTTTCGAAAATCGGGTGAAAAGTCGATTTTTTTTTCGTTTCGCATGCTTCCAAACACAAATGAAGTTTTCGAAAATCGGGTGAAAAGTCGATTTTTTTTCGTTTTTTACATGTGAACACAAATGAAGTTTTTGAAAATCGGGTGAAAAGTCGATTTTTTTTTCGTTTCGCATGCTTCCAAACACAAATGAAATTTTCGAAAAGCGGGTAAAAAGTCGATTTTTTTCCGTTTCGCATGCTTCCAAACAAATGAAATTTTCGAAAATTAGGTGAAAAGTCGATTTTTTTTTTCGTTTTTTACGCGTTTCACATGTATTGAAACACAAATAAAATTTTCGAAAATCGGGTGAAAAGTCGATTTTTTTTCGTTTTTTACGCGTTTCACATGTATTGAAACACAAATGAAATTTTCGAAAATCGGGTGAAAAGTTGATTTTTTTTTCGTTTTTTACGCGTTTCACATGTATTGAAACACAAATAAAATTTTCGAAAATCGGGTGAAAAGTCGATTTTTTTTCGTTTTTTACGCGTTTCACATGTATTGAAACACAAATGAAATTTTCGAAAATCGGGTGAAAAGTAGATTTTTTTTCGTTTTTTACGCGTTTCACATGTATTGAAACACAAATAAAATTTTCGAAAATCGGGTGAAAAGTCGATTTTTTTTTTCGTTTCGCATGCTTCCAAACACAAATGAAATTTTCGAAAATCGGGTGAAAAGTCGATTTTTTTTATTCGTTTTGCATGCTTCCAAACAAAAATGAAATTTTCGAAAATCGGGTGAAAAGTCGATTTTTTTTCGTTTTTTACGCGTTTCACATGTATTGAAACACAAATGAAATTTTCGAAAATCGGGTGAAAAGTCGATTTTTTTTTCGTTTCGCATGCTTCCAAACACAAATGAAGTTTTCGAAAATCGGGTGAAAAGTCGATTTTTTTTCGTTTTTTACATGTGAACACAAATGAAGTTTTTGAAAATCGGGTGAAAAGTCGATTTTTTTTTCGTTTCGCATGCTTCCAAACACAAATGAAATTTTCGAAAAGCGGGTAAAAAGTCGATTTTTTTCCGTTTCGCATGCTTCCAAACAAATGAAATTTTCGAAAATTAGGTGAAAAGTCGATTTTTTTTTTCGTTTTTTACGCGTTTCACATGTATTGAAACACAAATAAAATTTTCGAAAATCGGGTGAAAAGTCGATTTTTTTTCGTTTTTTACGCGTTTCACATGTATTGAAACACAAATGAAATTTTCGAAAATCGGGTGAAAAGTTGATTTTTTTTTCGTTTTTTACGCGTTTCACATGTATTGAAACACAAATAAAATTTTCGAAAATCGGGTGAAAAGTCGATTTTTTTTCGTTTTTTACGCGTTTCACATGTATTGAAACACAAATGAAATTTTCGAAAATCGGGTGAAAAGTAGATTTTTTTTCGTTTTTTACGCGTTTCACATGTATTGAAACACAAATAAAATTTTCGAAAATCGGGTGAAAAGTCGATTTTTTTTTTCGTTTCGCATGCTTCCAAACACAAATGAAATTTTCGAAAATCGGGTGAAAAGTCGATTTTTTTTATTCGTTTTGCATGCTTCCAAACAAAAATGATATTTTCGAAAATCGGGTAAAAAGTCGATTTTTTTTCGTTTTTTACGCGTTTCACATGTATTGAAACACAAATGAAATTTTCGAAAATCGGGTAAAAAGTCGATTTTTTTTTCGTTTCGCATGCTTCCAAACACAAATGAAATTTTCGAAAATCGGGTGAAAAGTCGATTTTTTTTCGTTTTTTACGCGTTTCACATGTATTGAAACACAAATGAAATTTTCGAAAATCGGGTGAAAAGTCGATTTTTTTTTCGTTTCGCATGCTTCCAAACACAAATGAAATTTTCGAAAATCGGGTGAAAAGTCGATTTTTTATTCGTTTCGCATGCTTCCAAACACAAATGAAATTTTCGAAAATCGGGTGATAAGTCGATTTTTTTTGTTTCGCATGCTTCCAAACACAAATTAAATTTTTGAAAATCGGGTGAAAAGTCGATTTTTTTTTCGTTTCGCATGCTTCCAAACACAAATGAAATTTTCGAAAATCGGGTGAAAAGTCGATTTTTTTTTCGTTTCGCATGATTCCAAACACATATGAAATTTTTGAAAATCGGGTAAAAGTCGATTTTTTTTTCGTTTCGCATGCTTCCAAACACAAATGAAATTTTCGAAAATCGGGTGAAAAGTCGATTTTTTTTTCGTTTCGCATGCTTCCAAACACAAATGAAATTTTCGAAAATCGGGTAAAAAGTAGATTTTCTTTCCGTTTCGCATGCTTCCAAACGAATGAAATTTTCGAAAATCGGGTGAAAAGTCGATTTTTTTTTTGTTTTTTACGCGTTTCACATGTATTGAAAAACAAAAATTTTTTTCGAAAATCGGGTGAAAAGTCGATTTTTTTTCGTTTTTTACGCGTTTCACATGTATTGAAACACAAATGAAATTTTCGAAAATCGGGTGAAAAGTCGATTTTTTTTTCGTTTCGCATGCTTCCAAACACAAATGAAGTTTTCGAAAATCGGGTGAAAAGTCGATTTTTTTTCGTTTTTTACATGTGAACACAAATGAAGTTTTTGAAAATCGGGTGAAAAGTCGATTTTTCTTTCGTTTCGCATGCTTCCAAACACAAATGAAATTTTCGAAAATCGGGTGAAAAGTCGATTTTTTTTTTCGTTTTTACGCGTTTCACATGTATTGAAACACAAATAAAATTTTCGAAAATCGGGTGAAAAGTCGATATTTTTTCGTTATTTACGCGTTTCACATGTATTGAAACACAAATGAAATTTTCGAAAATCGGGTGAAAAGTTGATTTTTTTTCGTTTTTTACGCGTTTCACATGTATTGAAACACAAATGAAATTTTCGAAAATCGGGTGAAAAGTAGATTTTTTTTTATTCGTTTTGCATGCTTCCAAAACACAAATGAAATTTTCGAAAATCGGGTGATAAGTCGATTTTTTTTTTTCGTTTCGCATGCTTCCAAACACAAATGAAATTTTCGAAAATCGGGTGATAAGTCGATTTTTTATTCGTTTCGCATGCTTCCAAACACAATTGAAATTTTTCGAAAATCGGGTAAAAAGTCGATTTTTTTTCGTTTTTTACGCGTTTCACATGTATTGAAACACAAATGAAATTTTCGAAAATCGGGTGAAAAGTAGATTTTTTTTTATTCGTTTTGCATGCTTCCAAACACAAATGAAATTTTCGAAAATCGGGTGAAAAGTCGATTTTTTTTCGTTTTTTACGCGTTTCACATGTATTGAAACACAAATGAAATTTTCGAAAATCGGGTGAAAAGTAGATTTTTTTTTTATTCGTTTTGCATGCTTCCAAACACAAATGAAATTTTCGAAAATCGGGTGATAAGTCGATTTTTTTTTTCGTTTCGCATGCTTCCAAACACAAATGAAATTTTCGAAAATCGGGTGATAAGTCGATTTTTTATTCGTTTCGCATGCTTCCAAACACAATTGAAATTTTCGAAAATCGGGTAAAAGTCGATTTTTTTTGTTTCGCATGCTTCCAAACACAAATGAAATTTTCGAAAATCGGGTGAAAAGTCGATTTTTTTTATTCGTTTTGCATGCTTCCAAACACAAATGAAATTTTCGAAAATCGGGTGATAAGTCGATTTTTTTTGTTTCGCATGCTTCCAAACACAAATGAAATTTTCGAAAATCGGGTGATAAGTCGATTTTTTATTCGTTTTGCATGCTTCCAAACACAAATGAAATTTTCGAAAATCGGGTGATAAGTCGATTTTTTTTGTTTCGCATGCTTCCAAACACAAATGAAATTTTCGAAAATCGGGTGAAAAGTCGATTTTTTTTATTCGTTTTGCATGCTTCCAAACACAAATGAAATTTTCGAAAATCGGGTGAAAAGTCTATTTTTTTTTTTCGTTTCGCATGCTTCCAAACACAAATTAAATTTTTGAAAATCGGTTGAAAAGTCCATTTTTTTTTTGTTTCGCATGCTTCCAAACACAAATAAAATTTTCGAAATCGGGTGAAAAGTCGATTTTTTTTTCGTTTCGCATGCTTCCAAACACAAATGAAATTTTTGAAAATCGGGTAAAAAGTCGATTTTTTTTATTCGTTTTGCATGCTTCCAAACACAAATGAAATTTTCGAAAATCGGGTGATAAGTCGATTTTTTTTCGTTTCGCATGCTTCCAAACACAAATGATATTTTCGTTAATCGGGTGAAAAGTCGATTTTTTTTTTCGTTCGCATGCTTCCAAACACAAATGAAATTTTCGAAAATCGGGTGAAAAGTCGATTTTTTTTTCGTTTCGCATGCTTCCAAACACAAATGAAATTTTCGAAAATCGGGTAAAAAGTCCGATTTTTTTTTTATTCGTTTTGCATGCTTCCAAACACAAATGAAATTTTCGAAAATCGGGTGAAAAAGTCGATTTTTTTTTGTTTCGCATGCTTCCAAACACAAATGAAATTTTTGAAAATCGTGTAAAAAGTCGATTTTTTTTATTCGTTTTGCATGCTTCCAAACACAAATAAAATTTTCGAAAATCGGGTGATAAGTCGATTTTTTTTTCGTTTCGCATGCTTCCAAACACAAATGAAATTTTCGAAAATCGGGTAAAAAGTCGATTTTTTTTTATTCGTTTTGCATGCTTCCAACACAAATGAAATTTTCGAAAATCGGGTGAAAAGTCGATTTTTTTTTCGTTTCGCATGCTTCCAAACACAAATGAAATTTTCGAAAATCGGGTAAAAATTCGATTTTTTTTTCGTTCGCATGCTTGCAAACACAAATGAAATTTTCGAAAATCGGGTGAAAAGTCGATTTTTTTTTTCGTTTCGCATGCTTCCAAACACAAATGAAATTTTCGAAAATCGGGTAAAAAGTCGATTTTTTTTTATTCGTTTTGCATGCTTCCAAACACAAATGAAATTTTCGAAAATCGGGTGAAAGTCGATTTTTTTTTCGTTTCGCATGCTTCCAAAACACAAATCAAATTTTCGAAAATCGGGTGATAAGTCGATTTTTTTTGTTTCGCATGCTTCCAAACACAAATGAAATTTTCGAAAATCGGGTGAAAAGTCGATTTTTTTTTCGTTTTGCATGCTTTCAAACACAAATGAAATTTTCGAAAATCTGGTGAAAAGTCGATTTTTATTTCGTTTCGCATGCTTCCAAACGCAAATGAAATTTTTGAAAATCGGGTGAAAAGTCGATTTTTTTTTTTCGTTTCGCATGCTTCCAAACACAAATCAAATTTTCGAAAATCGGGTAAAAGGTCGATTTTTTTTTCGTTTCGCATGCTTATAAACACAAATGAAATTTTCGAAAATCGGGTGAAAAGTCGAATTTTTTTCGTTTTTTACGCGTTTCACATGTATTGAAACAACAAATGAAATTTTCGAAAATCGGGTGAAAAGTCGATTTTTTTTTTCGTTTAGCATGCTTCCAAACACAAATGAAATTTTCGAAAATCTGGTGAAAAGTCGATTTTTTTTTTCGTTTCGCATGCTTCCAAACACAAATGAAATTTTCGAAAATCGGGTGAAAAGTCGATTTTTTTTCGTTTTTTTACGCGTTTCACATGTATTGAAACACAAATGAAATTTTCGAAAATCGGGTGAAAAGTCGATTTTTTTTTCGTTCGCATGCTTCCAACACAAAAGAAATTTTCGAAAATCTTGTAAAAAGTCGATTTTTATTATTCGTTTTGCATGCTTCCAAACACAAATGAAATTTTCGAAAATCGGGTGAAAAGTCGATTTTTTTTTCGTTTCCGCATGATTCCAAACACAAATGAAATTTTTGAAAATCGGGTAAAAGACGATTTTTTATTCGTTTCGAATGCTTCCAAACACAAATGAAATTTTCGAAAATCGGGTGAAAAGTCGATTTTTTTTTTTCGTTTCGCATGCTTCCAAACACAAATGAAATTTTCGAAAATCGGGTGAAAATTCTATTTTTTTTTCGTTTTTTACGCGTTTCACATGTATTGAAACACAAATAAAATTTTCGAAAATCGGGTGAAAAATCGATTTTTTTTTCGTTTTTTACGCGTTTCACATGTATTGAAACACAAATGAAATTTTCGAAAATCGGGTGAAAAGTAGATTTTTTTTTTCGTTTCGCATGCTTCCAAACACAAATGAAATTTTCGAAAATCGGGTGAAAAGTCGTATTTTTTTTTTCGTTTCGCAAATTAAATTTTGAAAATCTGGTGAAAAGTCGATTTTTTTTTCGTTTTGCATGCTTCCAAACACAAATGAAATTTTCGAAAATCGGGTGATAAGTCTATTTTTTTTCGTTTCGCATGCTTCCAAACACAAATGAAATTTTTGAAAATCGGGTAAAAAGTCGATTTTTTTTTATTCGTTTTGCATGCTTCCAAACAAAAATGAAATTTTCGAAAATCGGGTGAAAAGTCGATTTTTTTTCGTTTTTTACGCGTTTCACATGTATTGAAACACAAATGAAATTTTCGAAAATCGGGTGAAAAGTCGATTTTATTTTTCGTTTCGCATGCTTCCAAACACAAATGAATATTTCGAAAATCGGGTAAAAAGTCGATTTTTTTTATTCGTTTTGCATGCTTCTAAACACAAATGAAATTTTCGAAAATCGGGTGATAAGTCGATTTTTTTTTCGTTTTGCATTGCTTCCAAACACAAATGAAATTTTCGAAAATCGGGTGAAAAGTCGAATTTTTTTTCGTTTCGCATGCTTCCAAACACAAATGAAATTTTCGAAAATCGGGTGAAAAGTCGATTTTTTTTTCGTTTCGCATGCTTCGAAACACAAATGAAATTTTCGAAAATCGGGTGAAAAGTCGATTTTTTTTTCGTTTCGCATGCTTCCAAACACAAATGAAATTTTCGAAAATCGGGTGAAAAGTCGATTTTTTTTCGTTTTTTACATGTGAACACAAATGAAGTTTTTGAAAATCGGGTCAAAAGTAGATTTTTTTTTTCGTTTCGCATGCTTCCAAACACAAATGAAATTTTCGAAAATCGGGTAAAAAGTCGATTTTTTTTTTCGTTTCGCATGCTTCCAAACACAAATGAAATTTTCGAAAATCGGGTGAAAAGTCGATTTTTTTTTTCGTTTCGCATGCTTCCAAACACAAATCAAATTTTCGAAAATCGAGTGATAAGTCGATTTTTTTTGTTTCGCATGCTTCCAAACACAAATGAAATTTTCGAAAATCGGGTGAAAAGTCGATTTTTTTTTTCGTTTCGCATGCTTCCAAACACAAATCAAATTTTCGAAAATCGAGTGATAAGTCGATTTTTTTTGTTTCGCATGCTTCCAAACACAAATGAAATTTTCGAAAATCGGGTGAAAAGTCGATTTTTTTTTTTCGTTTCGCATGCTTCCAAACACAAATCAAATTTTCGAAAATCGAGTGATAAGTCGATTTTTTTTGTTTCGCATGCTTCCAAACACAAATGAAATTTTCGAAAATCGGGTGAAAAGTCGATTTTTTTTTCGTTTCGCATGCTTCCAAACACAAATCAAATTTTCGAAAATCGAGTGATAAGTCGATTTTTTTTGTTTCGCATGCTTCCAAACACAAATGAAATTTTCGAAAATCGGGTGAAAAGTCGATTTTTTTTTTCGTTTCGCATGCTTCCAAACACAAATCAAATTTTCGAAAATCGAGTGATAAGTCGATTTTTTTTGTTTCGCATGCTTCCAAACACAAATGAAATTTTCGAAAATCGGGTGAAAAAGTCGATTTTTTTTTTCGTTTCGCATGCTTCCAAACACAAATCAAATTTTCGAAAATCGAGTAATAAGTCGATTTTTTTTGTTTCGCATGCTTCCAAACACAAATGAAATTTTCGAAAATCGGGTGAAAAGTCGATTTTTTTTTTCGTTTCGCATGCTTCCAAACACAAATCAAATTTTCGAAAATCGAGTGATAAGTCGATTTTTTTTGTTTCGCATGCTTTCAAACACAAATGAAATTTTCGAAAATCGGGTGAAAAGTCGATTTTTTTTTTCGTTTCGCATGCTTCCAAACACAAATCAAATTTTCGAAAATCGAGTGATAAGTCGATTTTTTTTGTTTCGCATGCTTCCAAAAACAAATGAAATTTTCGAAAATCGGGTGAAAAGTCGATTTTTTTTTTCGTTTCGCATGCTTCCAAACACAAATCAAATTTTCGAAAAATCGAGTGATAAGTCGATTTTTTTGTTTCGCATGCTTCCAAACACAAATGAAATTTTCGAAAATCGGGTGAAAAGTCGATTTTTTTTTCGTTTCGCATGCTTCCAAACACAAATGAAATTTTCGAAAATCGGGTGAAAAGTCGATTTTTTTTTCGTTTCGCATGCTTCCCAAACACAAATGAAATTTTCGAAAATCGGGTGAAAAGTCGATTTTTTTTTTCGTTTCGCATGTTTCCAAACTCAAATGAAATTTTCGAAAATCGGGTGAAAAGTCGATTTTTTTTTCGTTTCGCATGCTTCCAAACACAAATGAAATTTTCGAAAATCGGGTAAAAAGTCGATTTTTTTTATTCGTTTTGCATGCTTCCAAACACAAATGAAATTTTCGAAAATCGGGTGAAACGTCGATTTTTTTTTTCGTTTCGCATGCTTCCAAACACAAATGAAATTTTCGAAAATCGGGTGTAAAGTCGATTTTTTTTTTCGTTTCGCATGCATCCAAACACAAATGAAATTTTCGAAAATCGGGTGAAAAGTCGATTTTTTTTTGTTTTTACATGTGAACACAAATGAAGTTTTTGAAAATCGGGTGAAAAGTAGATTTTTTTTTTCGTTTCGCATGCTTCCAAACACAAAATGAAATTTTCGAAAATCGGGTAAAAAGTCGATTTTTTTTCCGTTTCGCATGCTTTCAAACACAAATGAAATTTTCGAAAATCGGGTGAAAAGTCGATTTTTTTTTCGTTTCGCATGCTTCCAAACACAAATGAAATTTTCGAAAATCGGGTGAAAAGTCGATTTTTTTTCGTTTTTTACGCGTTTCACATGTTTTGAAACACAAATGAAATTTTCGAAATCGGGTAAAAAATCGATTTTTTTTTCGTTTCGCATGCTTCCAAACAAATGAAATTTTCGAAAATCGGGTAAAAAAGTCGATTTTTTTATCGTTTCGCATGCTTCCAAACACAAATGAAATTTTCGAAAATCGGGTGAAAAGTCGATTTTTTTTTGTTTCGCATGCTTCCAAACACAAATGATATTTTAAAAAATCGGGTAAAAAGTCGATTTTTTTTTATTCGTTTTGCATGCTTCCAAACACAAATGAAATTTTCGAAAATCGGGTGATAAGTCGATTTTTTTTTCGTTTTGCATGATTCCAAACACAAATGAAATTTTCGAAAATCGGGTAAAAAGTCGATTTTTTTTTCGTTTCGCATGCTTCCAAACACAAATGAAATTTTCGAAAATCGGGTGAAAAGTCGAATTTTTTTTCGTTTCGCATGCTTCCAAACACAAATGAAATTTTCGAAAATCGGGTGATAAGTCGATTTTTTTTTGTTTCGCATGCTTGCAAACACAAATGAAATTTTCGAAAATCGGGTGAAAAGTCGATTTTTTTTGTTTCGCATGCTTCCAAACACAAATGAAATTTTCGAAAATCGGGTAAAAAGTCGATTTTTTTTCCGTTTCGCATGCTTTCAAACACAAATGAAATTTTCGAAAATCGGGTGAAAAGTCGAATTTTTTTCGTTTTTTACGCGTTTCACATGTATTGAAACACAAATGAAATTTTCGAAAATCGGGTGAAAAGTCGATTTTTTTTTCGTTTCGCATGCTTCTAAACACAAATGAAATTTTCGAAAATCGGGTGAAAAGTCGATTTTTTTTTTCGTTTCGCATGCTTCCAAACACCAATGAAATTTACGAAAATCGGGTAAAAAGTCGATTTTTTTTATTCGTTTTGCATGCTTCCCAAACACAAATGAAATTTTCGAAAATCGGGTGAAAAGTTGATTTTTTTTTTGTTTTGCATGATTCCAAACACAAATGAAATTTTCGAAAATCGGTAAAAAGTCGATTTTTTTTATTCGTTTTGCATGCTTCCAAACACAAATGAAATTTTTGAAAATCGGGTGAAAAGTCGATTTTTTTTTCGTTTCGCATGCTTCCAAACAAAAAATGAAATTTTTCGAAAATCGGGTGAAAAGTCGATTTTTTTTCGTTTTTTACGCGTTTCACATGTATTGAAACACAAAATGAAATTTTCGAAAATCGGGTGAAAAGTCGATTTTTTTTTCGTTTCGCATGCTTCCAAACACAAATGAAGTTTTCGAAAATCGGGTGAAAAGTCGATTTTTTTTCGTTTTTTACATGTGAACACAAATGAAGTTTTTGAAAATCGGGTGAAAAGTCGATTTTTTTTTTCGTTTCGCATGCTTCCAAACACAAATGAAATTTTCGAAAATCGGGTAAAAAGTAGATTTTTTTCCGTTTCGCATGCTTCCAAACAAATGAAATTTTCGAAATCGGGTGAAAAAGTCGATTTTTTTTTTCGTTTTTTACGCGTTTCACATGTATTGAAACACAAATAAAATTTTCGAAAATCGGGTGAAAAGTCGATTTTTTTTCGTTTTTACGCGTTTCACATGTATTGAAACACAAATGAAATTTTCGAAAATCGGGTGAAAAGTCGATTTTTTTTTCGTTTCGCATGCTTCCAAACACAAATGAAATTTTCGAAAATCGGGTGAAAAGTCGATTTTTTTTTTCGTTTCGCATGCTTCCAAACACAAATGAAATTTTCGAAAATCGGGTAAAAAGTCGATTTTTTTTTATTCGTTTTGCATGCCTTCCAAACACAAATAAAATTTTCGAAAATCGGGTGAAAAGTCGATTTTTTTTTGTTTCGCATGATTCCACACAAATGAAATTTTTGAAAATCGGGTGAAAAGTCGATTTTTTTTTCGTTTCGCATGCTTCCAAACAAAAATGAAATTTTCGAAAATCGGGTGAAAAGTCGATTTTTTTTCGTTTTTTACGCGTTTCACATGTATTGAAACCCAATGGAAATTTTCGAAAATCGGGTAAAAAGTCGATTTTTTTTTCGTTTCGCATGCTTCCAAACACAAATGAAATTTTCGAAAATCGGGTGAAAAGTCGATTTTTTTTCGTTTTTTACGCGTTTCACATGTATTGAAACACAAATGAAATTTTCGAAAATCGGGTGAAAAGTCGATTTTTTTTTTCGTTTCGCATGCTTCCAAACACAAATGAAATTTTCGAAAATCGGGTAAAAAGTCGATTTTTTTTTATTCGTTTTGCATGCTTCCAAACACAAATGAAATTTTCGAAAATCGGGTGAAAAGTCGATTTTTTTTTCGTTTCGCATGATTCCAAACGAATGAAATTTTCGAAAATCGGGTGAAAAGTCGATTTTTTTTTCGTTTCGCATGCTTCCAAACACAAATGAAGTTTTCGAAAATCGGGTGAAAAGTCGATTTTTTTTTGTTTTTTACATGTGAACACAAATGAAGTTTTTGAAAATCGGGTGAAAAGTCGATTTTTTTTTCGTTTCGCATGCTTCCAAACACAAATGAAATTTTCGAAAATTGGGTGAAAAGTCGATTTTTTTTTTCGTTTTTTACGTGTTTCACATGTATTGAAACACAAATAAAATTTTCGAAAATCGGGTGAAAAGTCGATTTTTTTTCGTTTTTTACGCGTTTCACATGTATTGAAACACAAATGAAATTTTCGAAAATCGGGTGAAAAGTTGATTTTTTTTCGTTTTTTACGCGTTTCACATGTATTGAAACACAAATAAAATTTTCGAAAATCGGGTGAAAAGTCGATTTTTTTTCGTTTTTTACGCGTTTCACATGTATTGAAACACAAATGAAATTTTCGAAAATCGGGTGAAAAGTAGATTTTTTTTCGTTTTTTACGCGTTTCACATGTATTGAAACACAAATAAAATTTTCGAAAATCGGGTGAAAAGTCGATTTTTTTTCGTTTTTTACGCGTTTCACATGTATTGAAACACAAATGAAATTTTCGAAAATCGGGTGAAAAGTAGATTTTTTTTTTCGTTTCGCATGCTTCCAAACACAAATGAAATTTTCGAAAATCGGGTGAAAAGTCGATTTTTTTTTCGTTTCGCATGCTTCCAAACACAAATGAAATTTTCGAAAATCGGGTGAAAAGTCGATTTTTTTTTTCGTTTCGCATGCTTCCAAACAAAAATGAAATTTTCGAAAATCGGGTGAAAAGTCGAATTTTTTTTCGTTTCGCATGCTTCCAAACACAAATGAAATTTTCGAAAATCGGGTGAAAAGTCGAATTTTTTTTCGTTTCGCATGCTTCCAAACACAAATGAAATTTTCGAAAATCGGGTGAAAAGTCGATTTTTTTTTTCGTTTCGCATGCTTCCAAACACAAATGAAATTTTCGAAAATCGGGTGATAAGTCGATTTTTTTTTGTTTCGCATGCTTCCAAACACAAATGAAATTTTCGAAAATCGGGTGGAAAGTCGATTTTTTTTTTCGTATCGCATGTTTCCAAACACAAATGAAGTTTTCGAAAATCGGGTGAAAAGTCGATTTTTTTTCGTTTTTTACATGTGAACACAAATGAAGTTTTTGAAAATCGGGTGAAAAGTAGATTTTTTTTTTCGTTTCGCATGCTTCCAAACAAAAATGAAATTTTCGAAAATCGGGTAAAAAGTCGAATTTTTTTTCGTTTCGCATGCTTCCAAACACAAATGAAATTTTCGAAAATCGGGTGAAAAGTAGATTTTTTTTTCGTTTCGCATGCTTCCAAACACAAATGAAATTTTCGAAAATCGGGTGAAAAGTCGATTTTTTTTTTCGTTTCGCATGCTTCCAAACACAAATGAAATTTTCGAAAATCGGGTGAAAAGTCGATTTTTTTTTCGTTTCGCATGCTTCCAAACACAAATGAAATTTTCGAAAATCGGGTGAAAAGTCGATTTTTTTTTTCGTTTCGCATGTTTCCAAACTCAAATGAAATTTTCGAAAATCGGGTGAAAAGTCGATTTTTTTTTCGTTTCGCATGCTTCCAAACACAAATGAAATTTTCGAAAATCGGGTAAAAAGTCGATTTTTTTTTATTCGTTTTGCATGCTTCCAAACACAAATGAAATTTTCGAAAATCGGGTGAAACGTCGATTTTTTTTTTCGTTTCGCATGCTTCCAAACACAAATGAAATTTTCGAAAATCGGGTGAAAAGTCGATTTTTTTTCGTTTTTTACGCGTTTCACATGTATTGAAACACAAATGAAAATTTCGAAAATCGGGTGAAAAGTAGATTTTTTTTCGTTTTTTACGCGTTTCACATGTATTGAAACACAAATAAAATTTTCGAAAATCGGGTGAAAAGTCGATTTTTTTTCGTTTTTTACGCGTTTCACATGTATTGAAACACAAATGAAATTTTCGAAAATCGGGTAAAAAGTAGATTTTTTTTTTCGTTTCGCATGCTTCCAAACACAAATGAAATTTTCGAAAATCGGGTGAAAAGTCGATTTTTTTTTCGTTTCGCATGCTTCCAAACACAAATGAAATTTTCGAAAATCGGGTGAAAAGTCGATTTTTTTTTGTTTTTTACATGTGAACACAAATGAAGTTTTTGAAAATCGGGTGAAAAGTAGATTTTTTTTTTCGTTTCGCATGCTTCCAAACACAAATGAAATTTTCGAAAATCGGGTAAAAAGTCGATTTTTTTTCCGTTTCGCATGCTTTCAAACACAAATGAAATTTTCGAAAATCGGGTGAAAAGTCGATTTTTTTTTCGTTTCGCATGCTTCCAAACACAAATGAAATTTTCGAAAATCGGGTGAAAAGTCGATTTTTTTTCGTTTTTTACGCGTTTCACATGTATTGAAACACAAATGAAATTTTCGAAAATCGGGTGAAAAGTCGATTTTTTTTTCGTTTCGCATGCTTCCAAACAAATGAAATTTTTGAAAATCGGGTAAAAAGTCGATTTTTTTATCGTTTCGCATGCTTCCAAACACAAATGAAATTTTCGAAAATCGGGTGAAAAGTCGATTTTTTTTTGTTTCGCATGCTTCCAAACACAAATGATATTTTAGAAAATCGGGTAAAAAGTCGATTTTTTTTTATTCGTTTTGCATGCTTCCAAACACAAATGAAATTTTCGAAAATCGGGTGATAAGTCGATTTTTTTTTCGTTTTGCATGATTCCAAACACAAATGAAATTTTCGAAAATCGGGTAAAAAGTCGATTTTTTTTTCGTTTCGCATGCTTCCAAACACAAATGAAATTTTCGAAAATCGGGTGAAAAGTCGAAATTTTTTTCGTTTCGCATGCTTCCAAACACAAATGAAATTTTCGAAAATCGGGTGAAAAGTCGATTTTTTTTTCGTTTCGCATGCTTCCAAACACAAATGAAATTTTCGAAAATCGGGTGATAAGTCGATTTTTTTTGTTTCGCATGCTTCCAAACACAAATGAAATTTTCGAAAATCGGGTGAAAAGTCGATTTTTTTTGTTTCGCATGCTTCCAAACACAAATGAAATTTTCGAAAATCGGGTAAAAAGTCGATTTTTTTTCCGTTTCGCATGCTTTCAAACACAAATGAAATTTTCGAAAATCGGGTGAAAAGTCGAATTTTTTTCGTTTTTTACGCGTTTCACATGTATTGAAACACAAATGAAATTTTCGAAAATCGGGTGAAAAGTAGATTTTTTTTTTCGTTTCGCATGCTTCCAAACACAAATGAAATTTTCGAAAATCGGGTGAAAAGTCGATTTTTTTATCGTTTCGCATGCTTCCAAACACAAATGAAATTTTCGAAAATCGGGTGAAAAGTCGATTTTTTTTTTCGTTTCGCATGCTTCCAAACACAAATGAAATTTACGAAAATCGGGTAAAAAGTGGATTTTTTTTTATTCGTTTTGCATGCTTCCAAACACAAATGAAATTTTCGAAAATCGGGTGAAAAGTCGATTTTTTTTTTGTTTTGCATGATTCCAAACACAAATGAAATTTTTGAAAATCGGGTGAAAAGTCGATTTTTTTTTCGTTTCGCATGCTTCCAAACAAAAATGAAATTTTCGAAAATCGGGTGAAAAGTCGATTTTTTTTCGTTTTTTACGCGTTTCACATGTATTGAAACACAAATGAAATTTTCGAAAATCGGGTGAAAAGTCGATTTTTTTTTCGTTTCGCATGCTTCCAAACACAAATGAAGTTTTCGAAAATCGGGTGAAAAGTCGATTTTTTTTCGTTTTTTACATGTGAACACAAATGAAGTTTTTGAAAATCGGGTGAAAAGTCGATTTTTTTTTCGTTTCGCATGCTTCCAAACACAAATGAAATTTTCGAAAATCGGGTAAAAAGTAGATTTTTTTTCCGTTTCGCATGCTTCCAAACAAATGAAATTTTCGAAAATCGGGTGAAAAGTCGATTTTTTTTTTCGTTTTTTACGCGTTTCACATGTATTGAAACACAAATAAAATTTTCGAAAATCGGGTGAAAAGTCGATTTTTTTTTCGTTTTTTACGCGTTTCACATGTATTGAAACACAAATGAAATTTTCGAAAATCGGGTGAAAAGTCGATTTTTTTTTTTTTCGTTTCGCATGCTTCCAAACACAAATGAAATTTTCGAAAATCGGGTGAAAAGTCGATTTTTTTTTCGTTTCGCATGCTTCCAAACACAAATGAAATTTTCGAAAATCGGGTAAAAAGTCGATTTTTTTTTATTCGTTTTGCATGCTTCCAAACACAAATAAAATTTTCGAAAATCGGGTGAAAAGTCGATTTTTTTTTGTTTCGCATGATTCCAAACACAAATGAAATTTTTGAAAATCGGGTGAAAAGTCGATTTTTTTTTCGTTTCGCATGCTTCCAAACAAAAATGAAATTTTCGAAAATCGGGTGAAAAGTCGATTTTTTTTCGTTTTTTACGCGTTTCACATGTATTGAAACACAAATGAAATTTTCGAAAATCGGGTAAAAAGTCGATTTTTTTTTCGTTTCGCATGCTTCCAAACACAAATGAAATTTTCGAAAATCGGGTGAAAAGTCGATTTTTTTTCGTTTTTTACGCGTTTCACATGTATTGAAACACAAATGAAATTTTCGAAAATCGGGTGAAAAGTCGATTTTTTTTTTCGTTTCGCATGCTTCCAAACACAAATGAAATTTTCGAAAATCGGGTAAAAAGTCGATTTTTTTTTATTCGTTTTGCATGCTTCCAAACACAAATGAAATTTTCGAAAATCGGGTGAAAAGTCGATTTTTTTTTCGTTTCGCATGATTCCAAACACAAATGAAATTTTTGAAAATCGGGTGAAAAGTCGATTTTTTTTTCGTTTCGCATGCTTCCAAACGAATGAAATTTTCGAAAATCGGGTGAAAAGTCGATTTTTTTTTCGTTTCGCATGCTTCCAAACACAAATGAAGTTTTCGAAAATCGGGTGAAAAGTCGATTTTTTTTCGTTTTTTACATGTGAACACAAATGAAGTTTTTGAAAATCGGGTGAAAAGTCGATTTTTTTTTCGTTTCGCATGCTTCCAAACACAAATGAAATTTTCGAAAATCGGGTGAAAAGTCGATTTTTTTTTCGTTTCGCATGCTTCCAAACACAAATGAAATTTTTGAAAATCGGGTAAAAAGTCGATTTTTTTTATTCGTTTTGCATGCTTCCAAACACAAATGAAATTTTCGAAAATCGGGTGATAAGTCGATTTTTTATTCGTTTCGCATGCTTCCAAACACAATTGAAATTTTCGAAAATCGGGTAAAAAGTCGATTTTTTTTTATTCGTTTTGCATGCTTCCGTTTTTTACGCGTTTCACATGTATTGAAACACAAATAAAATTTTCGAAAATCGGGTGAAAAGTCGATTTTTTTTCGTTTTTTACGCGTTTCACATGTATTGAAACACAAATGAAATTTTCGAAAATCGGGTGAAAAGTCGATTTTTTTTTGTTTCGCATGCTTATAAACACAAATAAAATTTTCGAAAATCGGGTCGATTTTTTTTCGTTTTTTACGCGTCTCACATGTATTGAAACACAAATGAAATTTACGAAAATCGGGTGAAAAGTCGATTTTTTTTTCGTTTCGCATGCTTAAAAACACAAATGAAATTTTCGAAAATCGGGTGAAAAGTCGATTTTTTTTCGTTTTTTACGCGTTTCACATGTATTGAAACAAATGAAATTTTCGAAAATCGGGTGAAAAGTCGATTTTTTTTTTCGTTTCGCATGCTTCCAAACACAAATGAAATTTTCGAAAATCGGGTGAAAAGTCGATTTTTTTTCGTTTTTACGCGTTTCACATGTATTGAAACAAATGAAATTTTCGAAAATCGGGTGAAAAGTCGATTTTTTTTTCGTTTCGCATGCTTCCAAACACAAATGAAATTTTCGAAAATCGGGTAAAAAGTCGATTTTTTTTTATTCGTTTTGCATGCTTCCAAACACAAATGAAATTTTCGAAAATCGGGTGAAAAGTCGATTTTTTTTTTTTTCGTTTAGCATGCTTCCTAACACAAATGAAATTTTCGAAAATCGGGTGAAAAGTCGATTTTTTTTTTCGTTTCGCATGCTTATAAACACAAATAAAATTTTCGAAAATCGGGTCGATTTTTTTTCGTTTTTTACGCGTTTCACATGTATTGAAACACAAATGAAATTTTCGAAAATCGGGTGAAAAGTCGATTTTTTTTTTGTTTCGCATGCTTATAAACACAAATAAAATTTTCGAAAATCGGGTCGATTTTTTTTCGTTTTTTACGCGTCTCACATGTATTGAAACACAAATGAAATTTACGAAAATCGGGTGAAAAGTCGATTTTTTTTTCGTTTCGCATGCTTCCAAACACAAATGAAATTTTCGAAAATCGGGTGAAAAGTCGATTTTTTTTCGTTTTTTACGCGTTTCACATGTATTGAAACAAATGAAATTTTCGAAAATCGGGTGAAAAGTCGATTTTTTTTATTCGTTTTGCATGCTTCCAAACACAAATGAAATTTTCGAAAATCGGGTGAAAAGTCTATTTTTTTTTTTCGTTTCGCATGCTTCCAAACACAAATTAAATTTTTGAAAATCGGTTGAAAAGTCCATTTTTTTTTTGTTTCGCATGCTTCCAAACACAAATAAAATTTTCGAAAATCGGGTGAAAAGTCGATTTTTTTTTCGTTTCGCATGCTTCCAAACACAAATGAAATTTTTGAAAATCGGGTAAAAAGTCGATTTTTTTTATTCGTTTTGCATGCTTCCAAACACAAATGAAATTTTCGAAAATCGGGTGATAAGTCGATTTTTTTTTCGTTTCGCATGCTTCCAAACACAAATGAAATTTTCGAAAATCGGGTGAAAAGTCGATTTTTTTTTCGTTTCGCATGCTTCCAAACACAAATGATATTTTCGTTAATCGGGTGAAAAGTCGATTTTTTTTTCGTTCGCATGCTTCCAAACACAAATGAAATTTTCGAAAATCGGGTGAAAAGTCGATTTTTTTTTCGTTTCGCATGCTTCCAAACACAAATGAAATTTTTGAAAATCGGGTAAAAAGTCGATTTTTTTTTATTCGTTTTGCATGCTTCCAAACACAAATGAAATTTTCGAAAATCGGGTGAAAAGTCGATTTTTTTATCGGTTTCGCATGCTTCCAAACACAAATGAAATTTTCGAAAATCGGGTGAAAAGTCGATTTTTTTTTCGTTTCGCATGCTTCCAAACACAAATGAATTTTTCGAAAATCGGGTGAAAAGTCGATTTTTTTTTTCGTTTCGCATGCTTCCAAACACAAATCAAATTTTCGAAAATCGGGTAAAAAGTCGATTTTTTTTTTCGTTTCGCATGCTTATAAACACAAATGAAATTTTCGAAAATCGGGTGAAAAGTCGAATTTTTTTCGTTTTTTACGCGTTTCACATGTATTGAAACACAAATGAAATTTTCGAAAATCGGGTGAAAAGTCGATTTTTTTTTCGTTTAGCATGCTTCCAAACACAAATGAAATTTTCGAAAATCTGGTGAAAAGTCGATTTTTTTTTTCGTTTCGCATGCTTCCAAACACAAATGAAATTTTCGAAAATCGGGTGAAAAGTCGATTTTTATTATTCGTTTTGCATGCTTCCAAACACAAATGAAATTTTCGAAAATCGGGTGAAAAGTCGATTTTTTTTTCGTTTCGCATGCTTCCAAACACAAAAGAAATTTTCGAAAATCTTGTAAAAAGTCGATTTTTATTATTCGTTTTGCATGCTTCCAAACACAAATGAAATTTTCGAAAATCGGGTGAAAAGTCGATTTTTTTTTCGTTTCGCATGATTCCAAACACAAATGAAATTTTTGAAAATCGGGTAAAAGACGATTTTTTATTCGTTTCGAATGCTTCCAAACACAAATGAAATTTTCGAAAATCGGGTGAAAATTCGATTTTTTTTCGTTTCGCATGCTTCCAAACACAAATGAAATTTTCGAAAATCGGGTGAAAAGTCGATTTTTTTTCGTTTTTTACATGTGAACACAAATGAAGTTTTTGAAAATCGGGTCAAAAGTAGATTTTTTTTTTCGTTTCGCATGCTTCCAAACACAAATGAAATTTTCGAAAATCGGGTAAAAAGTCGATTTTTTTTTTCGTTTCGCATGCTTCCAAACACAAATGAAATTTTCGAAAATCGGGTGAAAAGTCGATTTTTTTTTTCGTTTCGCATGCTTCCAAACACAAATCAAATTTTCTAAAATCGAGTGATAAGTCGATTTTTTTTTGTTTCGCATGCTTCCAAACACAAATGAAATTTTCGAAAATCGGGTGAAAAGTCGATTTTTTTTTTCGTTTCGCATGCTTCCAAACACAAATCAAATTTTCGAAAAATCGAGTGATAAGTCGATTTTTTTTGTTTCGCATGCTTCCAAACACAAATGAAATTTTCGAAAATCGGGTGAAAAGTCGATTTTTTTTTCGTTTCGCATGCTTCCAAACACAAATGAAATTTTCGAAAATCGGGTGAAAAGTCGATTTTTTTTTTCGTTTCGCATGCTTCCAAACAAAACTGAAATTTTCGAAAATCGGGTGAAAAGTCGAATTTTTTTTCGTTTCGCATGCTTCCAAACACAAATGAAATTTTCGAAAATCGGGTGAAAAGTCGAATTTTTTTTCGTTTCGCATGCTTCCAAACACAAATGAAATTTTCGAAAATCGGGTGAAAAGTCGATTTTTTTTTTCGTTTCGCATGCTTCCAAACACAAATGAAATTTTCGAAATCGGGTGATAAGTCGATTTTTTTTTTGTTTCGCATGCTTCCAAACACAAATGAAATTTTCGAAAATCGGGTGGAAAGTCGATTTTTTTTTTTCGTATCGCATGTTTCCAAACACAAATGAAGTTTTCGAAAATCAGGTGAAAAGTCGATTTTTTTTCGTTTTTTACATGTGAACACAAATGAAGTTTTTGAAAATCGGGTGAAAAGTAGATTTTTTTTTTCGTTTCGCATGCTTCCAAACAAAAATGAAATTTTCGAAAATCGGGTAAAAAGTCGAATTTTTTTTCGTTTCGCATGCTTCCAAACACAAATGAAATTTTCGAAAATCGGGTGAAAAGTAGATTTTTTTTTCGTTTCGCATGCTTCCAAACACAAATGAAATTTTCGAAAATCGGGTGAAAAGTCGATTTTTTTTTTCGTTTCGCATGCTTCCAAACACAAATGAAATTTTCGAAAATCGGGTGAAAAGTCGATTTTTTTTTCGTTTCGCATGCTTCCAAACACAAATGAAATTTTCGAATATCGGGTGAAAAGTCGATTTTTTTTTCGTTTCGCATGTTTCCAAACTCAAATGCAATTTTCGAAAATCGGGTGAAAAGTCGATTTTTTTTTCGTTTCGCATGCTTCCAAACACAAATGAAATTTTCGAAAATCGGGTAAAAAGTCGATTTTTTTTATTCGTTTTGCATGCTTCCAAACACAAATGAAATTTTCGAAAATCGGGTGAAACGTCGATTTTTTTTTTCGTTTCGCATGCTTCCAAACACAAATGAAATTTTCGAAAATCGGGTGTAAAGTCGATTTTTTTTTCGTTTCGCATGCATCCAAACACAAATGAAATTTTCGAAAATCGGGTGAAAAGTCGATTTTTTTTTGTTTTTTACATGTGAACACAAATGAAGTTTTTGAAAATCGGGTGAAAAGTAGATTTTTTTTTCGTTTCGCATGCTTCCAAACACAAATGAAATTTTCGAAAATCGGGTAAAAAGTCGATTTTTTTTCCGTTTCGCATGCTTTCAAACACAAATGAAATTTTCGAAAATCGGGTGAAAAGTCGATTTTTTTTTCGTTTCGCATGCTTCCAAACACAAATGAAATTTTCGAAAATCGGGTGAAAAGTCGATTTTTTTTCGTTTTTTACGCGTTTCACATGTATTGAAACACAAATGAAATTTTCGAAAATCGGGTGAAAAGTCGATTTTTTTTTCGTTTCGCATGCTTCCAAACAAATGAAATTTTCGAAAATCGGGTAAAAAGTCGATTTTTTTATCGTTTCGCATGCTTCCAAACACAAATGAAATTTTCGAAAATCGGGTGAAAAGTCGATTTTTTTTTGTTTCGCATGCTTCCAAACACAAATGATATTTTAAAAAATCGGGTAAAAAGTCGATTTTTTTTTATTCGTTTTGCATGCTTCCAAACACAAATGAAATTTTCGAAAATCGGGTGATAAGTCGATTTTTTTTTCGTTTTGCATGATTCCAAACACAAATGAAATTTTCGAAAATCGGGTAAAAAGTCGATTTTTTTTTCGTTTCGCATGCTTCCAAACACAAATGAAATTTTCGAAAATCGGGTGAAAAGTCGAATTTTTTTTCGTTTCGCATGCTTCCAAACACAAATGAAATTTTCGAAAATCGGGTGAAAAGTCGATTTTTTTTTTCGTTTCGCATGCTTCCAAACACAAATGAAATTTTCGAAAATCGGGTGATAAGTCGATTTTTTTTGTTTCGCATGCTTCCAAACACAAATGAAATTTTCGAAAATCGGGTGAAAAGTCGATTTTTTTTGTTTCGCATGCTTCCAAACACAAATAAAATTTTTGAAAATCGGGTGAAAAGTCGATTTTTTTTTCGTTTCGCATGCTTCCAAACACAAATGAAATTTTTGAAAATCGGGTAAAAAGTCGATTTTTTTTATTCGTTTTGCATGCTTCCAAACACAAATGAAATTTTCGAAAATCGGGTGATAAGTCGATTTTTTTTTCGTTTCGCATGCTTCCAAACACAAATGAAATTTTCGAAAATCGGGTGAAAAGTCGATTTTTTTTTCGTTTCGCATGCTTCCAAACACAAATGATATTTTCGTTAATCGGGTGAAAAGTCGATTTTTTTTTTCGTTCGCATGCTTCCAAACACAAATGAAATTTTCGAAAATCGGGTGAAAAGTCGATTTTTTTTTCGTTTCGCATGCTTCCAAACACAAATGAAATTTTTGAAAATCGGGTAAAAAGTCGATTTTTTTTTATTCGTTTTGCATGCTTCCAAACACAAATGAAATTTTCGAAAATCGGGTGAAAAGTCGATTTTTTTTTCGTTTCGCATGCTTCCAAACACAAATGAAATTTTTGAAAATCGTGTAAAAGTCGATTTTTTTTTATTCGTTTTGCATGCTTCCAAACACAAATAAAATTTTCGAAAATCGGGTGATAAGTCGATTTTTTTTTCGTTTCGCATGCTTCCAAACACAAATGAAATTTTCGAAAATCGGGTAAAAAGTCGATTTTTTTTTATTCGTTTTGCATGCTTCCAAACACAAATGAAATTTTCGAAAATCGGGTGAAAAGTCGATTTTTTTTTCGTTTCGCATGCTTCCAAACACAAATGAAATTTTCGAAAATCGGGTAAAAATTCGATTTTTTTTTCGTTCGCATGCTTGCAAACACAAATGAAATTTTCGAAAATCGGGTGAAAAGTCGATTTTTTTTTCGTTTCGCATGCTTCCAAACACAAATGAAATTTTCGAAAATCGGGTAAAAAGTCGATTTTTTTTTATTCGTTTTGCATGCTTCCAAACACAAATGAAATTTTCGAAAATCGGGTGAAAAGTCGATTTTTTTTTCGTTTCGCATGCTTCCAAACACAAATCAAATTTTCGAAAATCGGGTGATAAGTCGATTTTTTTTGTTTCGCATGCTTCCAAACACAAATGAAATTTTCGAAAATCGGGTGAAAAGTCGATTTTTTTTTCGTTTTGCATGCTTTCAAACACAAATGAAATTTTCGAAAATCTGGTGAAAAGTCGATTTTTATTTCGTTTCGCATGCTTCCAAACGCAAATGAAATTTTTGAAAATCGGGTGAAAAGTCGATTTTTTTTTTCGTTTCGCATGCTTCCAAACACAAATGAAATTTTCGAAAATCGGGTGAAAAGTCGATTTTTTTTTCGTTTCGCATGCTTCCAAACACAAATGAATTTTTCGAAAATCGGGTGAAAAGTCGATTTTTTTTTTCGTTTCGCATGCTTCCAAACACAAATCAAATTTTCGAAAATCGGGTAAAAAGTCGATTTTTTTTTTCGTTTCGCATGCTTATAAACACAAATGAAATTTTCGAAAATCGGGTGAAAAGTCGAATTTTTTTCGTTTTTTACGCGTTTCACATGTATTGAAACACAAATGAAATTTTCGAAAATCGGGTGAAAAGTCGATTTTTTTTTTCGTTTAGCATGCTTCCAAACACAAATGAAATTTTCGAAAATCTGGTGAAAAGTCGATTTTTTTTTTCGTTTCGCATGCTTCCAAACACAAATGAAATTTTCGAAAATCGGGTGAAAAGTCGATTTTTATTATTCGTTTTGCATGCTTCCAAACACAAATGAAATTTTCGAAAATCGGGTGAAAAGTCGATTTTTTTTTTCGTTTCGCATGCTTCCAAACACAAAAGAAATTTTCGAAAATCTTGTAAAAAGTCGATTTTTATTATTCGTTTTGCATGCTTCCAAACACAAATGAAATTTTCGAAAATCGGGTGAAAAGTCGATTTTTTTTTCGTTTCGCATGATTCCAAACACAAATGAAATTTTTGAAAATCGGGTAAAAGACGATTTTTTATTCGTTTCGAATGCTTCCAAACACAAATGAAATTTTCGAAAATCGGGTGAAAAGTCGATTTTTTTTTCGTTTCGCATGCTTCCAAACACAAATGAAATTTTCGAAAATCGGGTAAAAAGTCGATTTTTTTTCCGTTTCGCAAGCTTCCAAACAAATGAAATTTTCGAAAATCGGGTGAAAAGTCGATTTTTTTCTTCGTTTTTTACGCGTTTCACATGTATTGAAACACAAATAAAATTTTCGAAAATCGTGTGAAAAGTCGATTTTTTTTCGTTTTTTACGCGTTTCACATGTATTGAAACACAAATAAAATTTTCGAAAATCGGGTGAAAAGTCGATTTTTTTTTTCGTTTCGCATGCTTCCAAACACAAATGAAATTTTCGAAAATCGGGTGAAAAGTCTATTTTTTTTTTCGTTTTTTACGCGTTTCACATGTATTGAAACACAAATAAAATTTTCGAAAATCGGGTGAAAAATCGATTTTTTTTTCGTTTTTTACGCGTTTCACATGTATTGAAACACAAATGAAATTTTCGAAAATCGGGTGAAAAGTCGTATTTTTTTTTTCGTTTCGCAAATTAAATTTTTGAAAATCTGGTGAAAAGTCGATTTTTTTTTCGTTTTGCATGCTTCCAAACACAAATGAAATTTTCGAAAATCGGGTGATAAGTCGATTTTTTTTTCGTTTTGCATGCTTCCAAACACAAATGAAATTTTCGAAAATCGGGTGAAAAGTCGAATTTTTTTTCGTTTCGCATGCTTCCAAACACAAATGAAATTTTCGAAAATCGGGTGAAAAGTCGATTTTTTTTTTCGTTTCGCATGCTTCGAAACACAAATGAAATTTTCGAAAATCGGGTGAAAAGTCGATTTTTTTTTTCGTTTCGCATGCTTCCAAACACAAATGAAATTTTCGAAAATCGGGTGAAAAGTCGATTTTTTTTCGTTTTTTACATGTGAACACAAATGAAGTTTTTGAAAATCGGGTCAAAAGTAGATTTTTTTTTTCGTTTCGCATGCTTCCAAACACAAATGAAATTTTCGAAAATCGGGTAAAAAGTCGATTTTTTTTTTCGTTTCGCATGCTTCCAAACACAAATGAAATTTTCGAAAATCGGGTGAAAAGTCGATTTTTTTTTTCGTTTCGCATGCTTCCAAACACAAATCAAATTTTCGAAAATCGAGTGATAAGTCGATTTTTTTTGTTTCGCATGCTTCCAAACACAAATGAAATTTTCGAAAATCGGGTGAAAAGTCGATTTTTTTTTTCGTTTCGCATGCTTCCAAACACAAATCAAATTTTCGAAAATCGAGTGATAAGTCGATTTTTTTTGTTTCGCATGCTTCCAAACACAAATGAAATTTTCGAAAATCGGGTGAAAAGTCGATTTTTTTTTCGTTTCGCATGCTTCCAAACACAAATGAAATTTTCGAAAATCGGGTGAAAAGTCGATTTTTTTTTTCGTTTCGCATGCTTCCAAACAAAAATGAAAGTTTCGAAAATCGGGTGAAAAGTCGAATTTTTTTTCGTTTCGCATGCTTCCAAACACAAATGAAATTTTCGAAAATCGGGTGAAAAGTCGAATTTTTTTTCGTTTCGCATGCTTCCAAACACAAATGAAATTTTCGAAAATCGGGTGAAAAGTCGATTTTTTTTTTCGTTTCGCATGCTTCCAAACACAAATGAAATTTTCGAAAATCGGGTGATAAGTCGATTTTTTTTTGTTTCGCATGCTTCCAAACACAAATGAAATTTTCGAAAATCGGGTGGAAAGTCGATTTTTTTTTTCGTATCGCATGTTTCCAAACACAAATGAAGTTTTCGAAAATCAGGTGAAAAGTCGATTTTTTTTCGTTTTTTACATGTGAACACAAATGAAGTTTTTGAAAATCGGGTGAAAAGTAGATTTTTTTTTTCGTTTCGCATGCATCCAAACAAAAATGAAATTTTCGAAAATCGGGTAAAAAGTCGAATTTTTTTTCGTTTCGCATGCTTCCAAACACAAATGAAATTTTCGAAAATCGGGTAAAAAGTAGATTTTTTTTTCGTTTCGCATGCTTCCAAACACAAATGAAATTTTCGAAAATCGGGTGAAAAGTCGATTTTTTTTTTCGTTTCGCATGCTTCCAAACACAAATGAAATTTTCGAAAATCGGGTGAAAAGTCGATTTTTTTTTCGTTTCGCATGCTTCCAAACACAAATGAAATTTTCGAATATCGGGTGAAAAGTCGATTTTTTTTTTCGTTTCGCATGTTTCCAAACTCAAATGCAATTTTCGAAAATCGGGTGAAAAGTCGATTTTTTTTTCGTTTCGCATGCTTCCAAACACAAATGAAATTTTCGAAAATCGGGTAAAAAGTCGATTTTTTTTATTCGTTTTGCATGCTTCCAAACACAAATGAAATTTTCGAAAATCGGGTGAAACGTCGATTTTTTTTTTCGTTTCGCATGCTTCCAAACACAAATGAAATTTTCAAAAATCGGGTGTAAAGTCGATTTTTTTTTCGTTTCGCATGCATCCAAACACAAATGAAATTTTCGAAAATCGGGTGAAAAGTCGATTTTTTTTTGTTTTTTACATGTGAACACAAATGAAGTTTTTGAAAATCGGGTGAAAAGTAGATTTTTTTTTCGTTTCGCATGCTTCCAAACACAAATGAAATTTTCGAAAATCGGGTAAAAAGTCGATTTTTTTTCCGTTTCGCATGCTTTCAAACACAAATGAAATTTTCGAAAATCGGGTGAAAAGTCGATTTTTTTTTCGTTTCGCATGCTTCCAAACACAAATGAAATTTTCGAAAATCGGGTGAAAAGTCGATTTTTTTTCGTTTTTTACGCGTTTCACATGTATTGAAACACAAATGAAATTTTCGAAAATCGGGTGAAAAGTCGATTTTTTTTTTCGTTTCGCATGCTTATAAACACAAATGAAATTTTCGAAAATCGGGTGAAAAGTCGAATTTTTTTCGTTTTTTACGCGTTTCACATGTATTGAAACACAAATGAAATTTTCGAAAATCGGGTGAAAAGTCGATTTTTTTTTTCGTTTAGCATGCTTCCAAACACAAATGAAATTTTCGAAAATCTGGTGAAAAGTCGATTTTTTTTTTCGTTTCGCATGCTTCCAAACACAAATGAAATTTTCGAAAATCGGGTGAAAAGTCGATTTTTATTATTCGTTTTGCATGCTTCCAAACACAAATGAAATTTTCGAAAATCGGGTGAAAAGTCGATTTTTTTTTTCGTTTCGCATGCTTCCAAACACAAAAGAAATTTTCGAAAATCTTGTAAAAAGTCGATTTTTATTATTCGTTTTGCATGCTTCCAAACACAAATGAAATTTTCGAAAATCGGGTGAAAAGTCGATTTTTTTTTCGTTTCGCATGATTCCAAACACAAATGAAATTTTTGAAAATCGGGTAAAAGACGATTTTTTATTCGTTTCGAATGCTTCCAAACACAAATGAAATTTTCGAAAATCGGGTGAAAAGTCGATTTTTTTTTCGTTTCGCATGCTTCCAAACACAAATGAAATTTTCGAAAATCGGGTAAAAAGTCGATTTTTTTTCCGTTTCGCAAGCTTCCAAACAAATGAAATTTTCGAAAATCGGGTGAAAAGTCGATTTTTTTCTTCGTTTTTTACGCGTTTCACATGTATTGAAACACAAATAAAATTTTCGAAAATCGTGTGAAAAGTCGATTTTTTTTCGTTTTTTACGCGTTTCACATGTATTGAAACACAAATAAAATTTTCGAAAATCGGGTGAAATGCTTCCAAACACAAATGAAATTTTCGAAAATCGGGTGAAAAGTCTATTTTTTTTTTCGTTTTTTACGCGTTTCACATGTATTGAAACACAAATAAAATTTTCGAAAATCGGGTGAAAAATCGATTTTTTTTTCGTTTTTTACGCGTTTCACATGTATTGAAACACAAATGAAATTTTCGAAAATCGTGTGAAAAGTCGTATTTTTTTTTTCGTTTCGCAAATTAAATTTTTGAAAATCTGGTGAAAAGTCGATTTTTTTTTCGTTTTGCATGCTTCCAAACACAAATGAAATTTTCGAAAATCGGGTGATAAGTCGATTTTTTTTTTCGTTTTGCATGCTTCCAAACAAATGAAATTTTCGAAAATCGGGTGAAAAGTCGATTTTTTTCTTCGTTTTTTACGCGTTTCACATGTATTGAAACACAAATAAAATTTTCGAAAATCGTGTGAAAAGTCGTATTTTTTTTTTCGTTTCGCAAATTAAATTTTTGAAAATCTGGTGAAAAGTCGATTTTTTTTTCGTTTTGCATGCTTCCAAACACAAATGAAATTTTCGAAAATCGGGTGATAAGTCGATTTTTTTTTTCGTTTTGCATGCTTCCAAACACAAATGAAATTTTCGAAAATCGGGTGAAAAGTCGAATTTTTTTTCGTTTCGCATGCTTCCAAACACAAATGAAATTTTCGAAAATCGGGTGAAAAGTCGATTTTTTTTTCGTTTCGCATGCTTCGAAACACAAATGAAATTTTCGAAAATCGGGTGAAAAGTCGATTTTTTTTTTCGTTTCGCATGCTTCCAAACACAAATGAAATTTTCGAAAATCGGGTGAAAAGTCGATTTTTTTTCGTTTTTTACATGTGAACACAAATGAAGTTTTTGAAAATCGGGTCAAAAGTAGATTTTTTTTTTCGTTTCGCATGCTTCCAAACACAAATGAAATTTTCGAAAATCGGGTAAAAAGTCGATTTTTTTTTTCGTTTCGCATGCTTCCAAACACAAATGAAATTTTCGAAAATCGGGTGAAAAGTCGATTTTTTTTTTCGTTTCGCATGCTTCCAAACACAAATCAAATTTTCGAAAATCGAGTGATAAGTCGATTTTTTTTGTTTCGCATGCTTCCAAACACAAATGAAATTTTCGAAAATCGGGTGAAAAGTCGATTTTTTTTTTCGTTTCGCATGCTTCCAAACACAAATCAAATTTTCGAAAATCGAGTGATAAGTCGATTTTTTTTGTTTCGCATGCTTCCAAACACAAATGAAATTTTCGAAAATCGGGTGAAAAGTCGATTTTTTTTTCGTTTCGCATGCTTCCAAACACAAATGAAATTTTCGAAAATCGGGTGAAAAGTCGATTTTTTTTTTCGTTTCGCATGCTTCCAAACAAAAATGAAAGTTTCGAAAATCGGGTGAAAAGTCGAATTTTTTTTCGTTTCGCATGCTTCCAAACACAAATGAAATTTTCGAAAATCGGGTGAAAAGTCGAATTTTTTTTCGTTTCGCATGCTTCCAAACACAAATGAAATTTTCGAAAATCGGGTGAAAAGTCGATTTTTTTTTTCGTTTCGCATGCTTCCAAACACAAATGAAATTTTCGAAAATCGGGTGATAAGTCGATTTTTTTTTGTTTCGCATGCTTCCAAACACAAATGAAATTTTCGAAAATCGGGTGGAAAGTCGATTTTTTTTTTCGTATCGCATGTTTCCAAACACAAATGAAGTTTTCGAAAATCAGGTGAAAAGTCGATTTTTTTTCGTTTTTTACATGTGAACACAAATGAAGTTTTTGAAAATCGGGTGAAAAGTAGATTTTTTTTTTCGTTTCGCATGCTTCCAAACAAAAATGAAATTTTCGAAAATCGGGTAAAAAGTCGAATTTTTTTTCGTTTCGCATGCTTCCAAACACAAATGAAATTTTCGAAAATCGGGTAAAAAGTAGATTTTTTTTTCGTTTCGCATGCTTCCAAACACAAATGAAATTTTCGAAAATCGGGTGAAAAGTCGATTTTTTTTTTCGTTTCGCATGCTTCCAAACACAAATGAAATTTTCGAAAATCGGGTGAAAAGTCGATTTTTTTTTCGTTTCGCATGCTTCCAAACACAAATGAAATTTTCGAATATCGGGTGAAAAGTCGATTTTTTTTTTCGTTTCGCATGTTTCCAAACTCAAATGCAATTTTCGAAAATCGGGTGAAAAGTCGATTTTTTTTTCGTTTCGCATGCTTCCAAACACAAATGAAATTTTCGAAAATCGGGTAAAAAGTCGATTTTTTTTATTCGTTTTGCATGCTTCCAAACACAAATGAAATTTTCGAAAATCGGGTGAAACGTCGATTTTTTTTTTCGTTTCGCATGCTTCCAAACACAAATGAAATTTTCAAAAATCGGGTGTAAAGTAGATTTTTTTTTCGTTTCGCATGCTTCCAAACACAAATGAAATTTTCGAAAATCGGGTAAAAAGTCGATTTTTTTTCCGTTTCGCATGCTTTCAAACACAAATGAAATTTTCGAAAATCGGGTGAAAAGTCGATTTTTTTTTCGTTTCGCATGCTTCCAAACACAAATGAAATTTTCGAAAATCGGGTGAAAAGTCGATTTTTTTTCGTTTTTTACGCGTTTCACATGTATTGAAACACAAATGAAATTTTCGAAAATCGGGTGAAAAGTCGATTTTTTTTTCGTTTCGCATGCTTCCAAACAAATGAAATTTTCGAAAATCGGGTAAAAAGTCGATTTTTTTATCGTTTCGCATGCTTCCAAACACAAATGAAATTTTCGAAAATCGGGTGAAAAGTCGATTTTTTTTTGTTTCGCATGCTTCCAAACACAAATGATATTTTAAAAAATCGGGTAAAAAGTCGATTTTTTTTTATTCGTTTTGCATGCTTCCAAACACAAATGAAATTTTCGAAAATCGGGTGATAAGTCGATTTTTTTTTCGTTTTGCATGATTCCAAACACAAATGAAATTTTCGAAAATCGGGTAAAAAGTCGATTTTTTTTTCGTTTCGCATGCTTCCAAACACAAATGAAATTTTCGAAAATCGGGTGAAAAGTCGAATTTTTTTTCGTTTCGCATGCTTCCAAACACAAATGAAATTTTCGAAAATCGGGTGAAAAGTCGATTTTTTTTTTCGTTTCGCATGCTTCCAAACACAAATGAAATTTTCGAAAATCGGGTGATAAGTCGATTTTTTTTGTTTCGCATGCTTCCAAACACAAATGAAATTTTCGAAAATCGGGTGAAAAGTCGATTTTTTTTGTTTCGCATGCTTCCAAACACAAATGAAATTTTCGAAAATCGGGTAAAAAGTCGATTTTTTTTCCGTTTCGCATGCTTTCAAACACAAATGAAATTTTCGAAAATCGGGTGAAAAGTCGAATTTTTTTCGTTTTTTACGCGTTTCACATGTATTGAAACACAAATGAAATTTTCGAAAATCGGGTGAAAAGTCGATTTTTTTTTCGTTTCGCATGCTTCTAAACACAAATGAATGTTTCGAAAATCGGGTGAAAAGTCGATTTTTTTTTTCGTTTCGCATGCTTCCAAACACAAATGAAATTTACGAAAATCGGGTAAAAAGTCGATTTTTTTTATTCGTTTTGCATGCTTCCAAACACAAATGAAATTTTCGAAAATCGGGTGAAAAGTCGATTTTTTTTTTGTTTTGCATGATTCCAAACACAAATGAAATTTTTGAAAATCGGGTGAAAAGTCGATTTTTTTTTCGTTTCGCATGCTTCCAAACAAAAATGAAATTTTCGAAAATCGGGTGAAAAGTCGATTTTTTTTCGTTTTTTACGCGTTTCACATGTATTGAAACACAAATGAAATTTTCGAAAATCGGGTGAAAAGTCGATTTTTTTTTCGTTTCGCATGCTTCCAAACACAAATGAAGTTTTCGAAAATCGGGTGAAAAGTCGATTTTTTTTCGTTTTTTACATGTGAACACAAATGAAGTTTTTGAAAATCGGGTGAAAAGTCGATTTTTTTTTCGTTTCGCATGCTTCCAAACACAAATGAAATTTTCGAAAATCGGGTAAAAAGTAGATTTTTTTTCCGTTTCGCATGCTTCCAAACAAATGAAATTTTCGAAAATCGGGTGAAAAGTCGATTTTTTTTTTCGTTTTTTACGCGTTTCACATGTATTGAAACACAAATAAAATTTTCGAAAATCGGGTGAAAAGTCGATTTTTTTTCGTTTTTTACGCGTTTCACATGTATTGAAACACAAATGAAATTTTCGAAAATCGGGTGAAAAGTCGATTTTTTTTTTCGTTTCGCATGCTTCCAAACACAAATGAAATTTTCGAAAATCGGGTGAAAAGTCGATTTTTTTTTCGTTTCGCATGCTTCCAAACACAAATGAAATTTTCGAAAATCGGGTAAAAAGTCGATTTTTTTTTATTCGTTTTGCATGCTTCCAAACACAAATAAAATTTTCGAAAATCGGGTGAAAAGTCGATTTTTTTTTGTTTCGCATGATTCCAAACACAAATGAAATTTTTGAAAATCGGGTGAAAAGTCGATTTTTTTTTCGTTTCGCATGCTTCCAAACAAAAATGAAATTTTCGAAAATCGGGTGAAAAGTCGATTTTTTTTTCGTTTTTTACGCGTTTCACATGTATTGAAACACAAATGAAATTTTCGAAAATCGGGTAAATAGTCGATTTTTTTTTCGTTTCGCATGCTTCCAAACACAAATGAAATTTTCGAAAATCGGGTGAAAAGTCGATTTTTTTTCGTTTTTTACGCGTTTCACATGTATTGAAACACAAATGAAATTTTCGAAAATCGGGTGAAAAGTCGATTTTTTTTTTCGTTTCGCATGCTTCCAAACACAAATGAAATTTTCGAAAATCGGGTAAAAAGTCGATTTTTTTTTATTCGTTTTGCATGCTTCCAAACACAAATGAAATTTTCGAAAATCGGGTGAAAAGTCGATTTTTTTTTCGTTTCGCATGATTCCAAACACAAATGAAATTTTTGAAAATCGGGTGAAAAGTCGATTTTTTTTTCGTTTCGCATGCTTCCAAACACAAATGAAATTTTCGAAAATCGGGTAAAAAGTAGATTTTTTTTCCGTTTCGCATGCTTCCAAACGAATGAAATTTTCGAAAATCGGGTGAAAAGTCGATTTTTTTTTCGTTTCGCATGCTTCCAAACACAAATGAAGTTTTCGAAAATCGGGTGAAAAGTCGATTTTTTTTTCGTTTTTTACATGTGAACACAAATGAAGTTTTTGAAAATCGGGTGAAAAGTCGATTTTTTTTTCGTTTCGCATGCTTCCAAACACAAATGAAATTTTCGAAAAGCGGGTAAAAAGTCGATTTTTTTCCGTTTCGCATGCTTCCAAACAAATGAAATTTTCGAAAATTGGGTGAAAAGTCGATTTTTTTTTTCGTTTTTTACGCGTTTCACATGTATTGAAACACAAATAAAATTTTCGAAAATCGGGTGAAAAGTCGATTTTTTTTCGTTTTTTACGCGTTTCACATGTATTGAAACACAAATGAAATTTTCGAAAATCGGGTGAAAAGTTGATTTTTTTTCGTTTTTTACGCGTTTCACATGTATTGAAACACAAATAAAATTTTCGAAAATCGGGTGAAAAGTCGATTTTTTTTCGTTTTTTACGCGTTTCACATGTATTGAAACACAAATGAAATTTTCGAAAATCGGGTGAAAAGTCGATTTTTTTTTTCGTTTTTTACGCGTTTCACATGTATTGAAACACAAATGAAATTTTCGAAAATCGGGTGAAAAGTAGATTTTTTTTTTTCGTTTCGCATGCTTCCAAACACAAATGAAATTTTCGAAAATCGGGTGAAAAGTCGATTTTTTTTTCGTTTCGCATGCTTCCAAACACAAATGAAATTTTCGAAAATCGGGTGAAAAGTCGATTTTTTTTTTCGTTTCGCATGCTTCCAAACAAAAATGAAATTTTCGAAAATCGGGTGAAAAGTCGAATTTTTTTTCGTTTCGCATGCTTCCAAACACAAATGAAATTTTCGAAAATCGGGTGAAAAGTCGAATTTTTTTTCGTTTCGCATGCTTCCAAACACAAATGAAATTTTCGAAAATCGGGTGAAAAGTCGATTTTTTTTTTCGTTTCGCATGCTTCCAAACACAAATGAAATTTTCGAAAATCGGGTGATAAGTCGATTTTTTTTTGTTTCGCATGCTTCCAAACACAAATGAAATTTTCGAAAATCGGGTGGAAAGTCGATTTTTTTTTTTCGTATCGCATGTTTCCAAACACAAATGAAGTTTTCGAAAATCGGGTGAAAAGTAGATTTTTTTTTTCGTTTCGCATGCTTCCAAACAAAAATGAAATTTTCGAAAATCGGGTAAAAAGTCGAATTTTTTTTCGTTTCGCATGCTTCCAAACACAAATGAAATTTTCGAAAATCGGGTGAAAAGTAGATTTTTTTTTCGTTTCGCATGCTTCCAAACACAAATGAAATTTTCGAAAATCGGGTGAAAAGTCGATTTTTTTTTTTCGTTTCGCATGCTTCCAAACACAAATGAAATTTTCGAAAATCGGGTGAAAAGTCGATTTTTTTTTCGTTTCGCATGCTTCCAAACACAAATGAAATTTTCGAAAATCGGGTGAAAAGTCGATTTTTTTTTTCATTTCGCATGTTTCCAAACTCAAATGAAATTTTCGAAAATCGGGTGAAAAGTCGATTTTTTTTTCGTTTCGCATGCTTCCAAACACAAATGAAATTTTCGAAAATCGGGTAAAAAGTCGATTTTTTTTATTCGTTTTGCATGCTTCCAAACACAAATGAAATTTTCGAAAATCGGGTGAAACGTCGATTTTTTTTTTCGTTTCGCATGCTTCCAAACACAAATGAAATTTTCGAAAATCGGGTGTAAAGTCGATTTTTTTTTCGTTTCGCATGCATCCAAACACAAATGAAATTTTCGAAAATCGGGTAAAAAGTCGATTTTTTTTTGTTTTTTACATGTGAACACAAATGAAGTTTTTGAAAATCGGGTGAAAAGTAGATTTTTTTTTTCGTTTCGCATGCTTCCAAACACAAATGAAATTTTCGAAAATCGGGTAAAAAGTCGATTTTTTTTCCGTTTCGCATGTTTCAAACACAAATGAAATTTTCGAAAATCGGGTGAAAAGTCGATTTTTTTTTCGTTTCGCATGCTTCCAAACACAAATGAAATTTTCGAAAATCGGGTGAAAAGTCGATTTTTTTTCGTTTTTTACGCGTTTCACATGTATTGAAACACAAATGAAATTTTCGAAAATCGGGTGAAAAGTCGATTTTTTTTTCGTTTCGCATGCTTCCAAACAAATGAAATTTTCGAAAATCGGGTAAAAAGTCGATTTTTTTATCGTTTCGCATGCTTCCAAACACAAATGAAATTTTCGAAAATCGGGTGAAAAGTCGATTTTTTTTTGTTTCGCATGCTTCCAAACACAAATGATATTTTAGAAAATCGGGTAAAAAGTCGATTTTTTTTTATTCGTTTTGCATGCTTCCAAACACAAATGAAATTTTCGAAAATCGGGTGATAAGTCAATTTTTTTTTCGTTTTGCATGATTCCAAACACAAATGAAATTTTCGAAAATCGGGTAAAAAGTCGATTTTTTTTTCGTTTCGCATGCTTCCAAACACAAATGAAATTTTCGAAAATCGGGTGAAAAGTCGAATTTTTTTTCGTTTCGCATGCTTCCAAACACAAATGAAATTTTCGAAAATCGGGTGAAAAGTCGATTTTTTTTTTCGTTTCGCATGCTTCCAAACACAAATGAAATTTTCGAAAATCGGGTGATAAGTCGATTTTTTTTGTTTCGCATGCTTCCAAACACAAATGAAATTTTCGAAAATCGGGTAAAAAGTCGATTTTTTTTCCGTTTCGCATGCTTTCAAACACAAATGAAATTTTCGAAAATCGGGTGAAAAGTCGAATTTTTTTCGTTTTTTACGCGTTTCACATGTATTGAAACACAAATGAAATTTTCGAAAATCGGGTGAAAAGTCGATTTTTTTTTTCGTTTCGCATGCTTCCAAACACAAATGAAATTTACGAAAATCGGGTAAAAAGTCGATTTTTTTTTTATTCGTTTTGCATGATTCCAAACACAAATGAAATTTTTGAAAATCGGGTGAAAAGTCGATTTTTTTTTCGTTTCGCATGCTTCCAAACAAAAATGATATTTTCGAAAATCGGGTGAAAAGTCGATTTTTTTTCGTTTTTTACGCGTTTCACATGTATTGAAACACAAATGAAATTTTCGAAAATCGGGTGAAAAGTCGATTTTTTTTTCGTTTCGCATGCTTCCAAACACAAATGAAGTTTTCGAAAATCGGGTGAAAAGTCGATTTTTTTTCGTTTTTTACATGTGAACACAAATGAAGTTTTTGAAAATCGGGTGAAAAGTCGATTTTTTTTTCGTTTCGCATGCTTCCAAACACAAATGAAATTTTCGAAAATCGGGTAAAAAGTAGATTTTTTTTCCGTTTCGCATGCTTCCAAACAAATGAAATTTTCGAAAAATCGGGTGAAAAGTCGATTTTTTTTTTCGTTTTTTACGCGTTTCACATGTATTGAAACACAAATAAAATTTTCGAAAATTGGGTGAAAAGTCGATTTTTTTTCGTTTTTTACGCGTTTCACATGTATTGAAACACAAATGAAATTTTTCGAAAATCGGGTGAAAAGTCGATTTTTTTTTTCGTTTCGCATGCTTCCAAAC
This sequence comes from Tachinus rufipes, assembly GCA_963932245.1. Lineage (NCBI taxonomy): Eukaryota > Metazoa > Arthropoda > Insecta > Coleoptera > Staphylinidae > Tachinus > Tachinus rufipes. The sequence goes on along the minus strand of OZ010748.1, from coordinate 14,426,336 downwards.
ACAAATGAAATTTTCGAAAATCGGGTGAAAAGTCGATTTTTTTTTTCGTTTCGCATGCTTCCAAACACATTGAAATTTTCGAAAATCGGGTAAAAAGTCGATTTTTTTTTATTCGTTTTGCATGCTTCCAAACACAAATAAAATTTTCGAAAATCGGGTGAAAAGTCGATTTTTTTTTGTTTCGCATGATTCCAAACACAAATGAAATTTTTGAAAATCGGGTGAAAAGTCGATTTTTTTTTCGTTTCGCATGCTTCCAAACAAAAATGAAATTTTCGAAAATCGGGTGAAAAGTCGATTTTTTTTTCGTTTTTTACGCGTTTCACATGTATTGAAACACAAATGAAATTTTCGAAAATCGGGTAAAAAGTCGATTTTTTTTTCGTTTCGCATGCTTCCAAACACAAATGAAATTTTCGAAAATCGGGTGAAAAGTCGATTTTTTTTCGTTTTTTACGCGTTTCACATGTATTGAAACACAAATGAAATTTTCGAAAATCGGGTAAAAAGTCGAATTTTTTTTCGTTTCGCATGCTTCCAAACACAAATGAAATTTTCGAAAATCGGGTAAAAAGTCGATTTTTTTTTATTCGTTTTGCATGCTTCCAAACACAAATGAAATTTTCGAAAATCGGGTGAAAAGTCGATTTTTTTTTCGTTTCGCATGATTCCAAACACAAATGAAATTTTTGAAAATCGGGTGAAAAGTCGATTTTTTTTTCGTTTCGCATGCTTCCAAACACAAATGAAATTTTCGAAAATCGGGTAAAAAGTAGATTTTTTTTCCGTTTCGCATGCTTCCAAACGAATGAAATTTTCGAAAATCGGGTGAAAAGTCGATTTTTTTTTCGTTTCGCATGCTTCCAAACACAAATGAAGTTTTCGAAAATCGGGTGAAAAGTCGATTTTTTTTCGTTTTTTACATGTGAACACAAATGAAGTTTTTGAAAATCGGGTGAAAAGTCGATTTTTTTTTCGTTTCGCATGCTTCCAAACACAAATGAAATTTTCGAAAAGCGGGTAAAAAGTCGATTTTTTTTCCGTTTCGCATGCTTCCAAACAAATGAAATTTTCGAAAATTGGGTGAAAAGTCGATTTTTTTTTTCGTTTTTTACGCGTTTCACATGTATTGAAACACAAATAAAATTTTCGAAAATCGGGTGAAAAGTCGATTTTTTTTCGTTTTTTACGCGTTTCACATGTATTGAAACACAAATGAAATTTTCGAAAATCGGGTGAAAAGTTGATTTTTTTTCGTTTTTTACGCGTTTCACATGTATTGAAACACAAATAAAATTTTCGAAAATCGGGTGAAAAGTCGATTTTTTTTCGTTTTTTACGCGTTTCACATGTATTGAAACACAAATGAAATTTTCGAAAATCGGGTGAAAAGTAGATTTTTTTTCGTTTTTTACGCGTTTCACATGTATTGAAACACAAATAAAATTTTCGAAAATCGGGTGAAAAGTCGATTTTTTTTCGTTTTTTACGCGTTTCACATGTATTGAAACACAAATGAAATTTTCGAAAATCGGGTGAAAAGTAGATTTTTTTTTTCGTTTCGCATGCTTCCAAACACAAATGAAATTTTCGAAAATCGGGTGAAAAGTCGATTTTTTTTTCGTTTCGCATGCTTCCAAACACAAATGAAATTTTCGAAAATCGGGTGAAAAGTCGATTTTTTTTTTCGTTTCGCATGCTTCCAAACAAAAATGAAATTTTCGAAAATCGGGTGAAAAGTCGAATTTTTTTTCGTTTCGCATGCTTCCAAACACAAATGAAATTTTCGAAAATCGGGTGAAAAGTCGAATTTTTTTTCGTTTCGCATGCTTCCAAACACAAATGAAATTTTCGAAAATCGGGTGAAAAGTCGATTTTTTTTTTCGTTTCGCATGCTTCCAAACAAAAATGAAATTTTCGAAAATCGGGTAAAAAGTCGAATTTTTTTTCGTTTCGCATGCTTCCAAACACAAATGAAATTTTCGAAAATCGGGTGAAAAGTAGATTTTTTTTTCGTTTCGCATGCTTCCAAACACAAATGAAATTTTCGAAAATCGGGTGAAAAGTCGATTTTTTTTTTCGTTTCGCATGCTTCCAAACACAAATGAAATTTTCGAAAATCGGGTGAAAAGTCGATTTTTTTTTCGTTTCGCATGCTTCCAAACACAAATGAAATTTTCGAAAATCGGGTGATAAGTCGATTTTTTTTTGTTTCGCATGCTTCCAAACACAAATGAAATTTTCGAAAATCGGGTGGAAAGTCGATTTTTTTTTTCGTATCGCATGTTTCCAAACACAAATGAAGTTTTCGAAAATCGGGTGAAAAGTAGATTTTTTTTTTCGTTTCGCATGCTTCCAAACAAAAATGAAATTTTCGAAAATCGGGTAAAAAGTCGAATTTTTTTTCGTTTCGCATGCTTCCAAACACAAATGAAATTTTCGAAAATCGGGTGAAAAGTAGATTTTTTTTTCGTTTCGCATGCTTCCAAACACAAATGAAATTTTCGAAAATCGGGTGAAAAGTCGATTTTTTTTTTCGTTTCGCATGCTTCCAAACACAAATGAAATTTTCGAAAATCGGGTGAAAAGTCGATTTTTTTTTCGTTTCGCATGCTTCCAAACACAAATGAAATTTTCGAAAATCGGGTGAAAAGTCGATTTTTTTTTTCGTTTCGCATGTTTCCAAACTCAAATGAAATTTTCGAAAATCGGGTGAAAAGTCGATTTTTTTTTCGTTTCGCATGCTTCCAAACACAAATGAAATTTTCGAAAATCGGGTAAAAAGTCGATTTTTTTTATTCGTTTTGCATGCTTCCAAACACAAATGAAATTTTCGAAAATCGGGTGAAACGTCGATTTTTTTTTTCGTTTCGCATGCTTCCAAACACAAATGAAATTTTCGAAAATCGGGTGTAAAGTCGATTTTTTTTTCGTTTCGCATGCATCCAAACACAAATGAAATTTTCGAAAATCGGGTGAAAAGTCGATTTTTTTTTGTTTTTTACATGTGAACACAAATGAAGTTTTTGAAAATCGGGTGAAAAGTAGATTTTTTTTTTCGTTTCGCATGCTTCCAAACACAAATGAAATTTTCGAAAATCGGGTAAAAAGTCGATTTTTTTTCCGTTTCGCATGCTTTCAAACACAAATGAAATTTTCGAAAATCGGGTGAAAAGTCGATTTTTTTTTCGTTTCGCATGCTTCCAAACACAAATGAAATTTTCGAAAATCGGGTGAAAAGTCGATTTTTTTTCGTTTTTTACGCGTTTCACATGTATTGAAACACAAATGAAATTTTCGAAAATCGGGTAAAAAGTCGATTTTTTTTTCGTTTCGCATGCTTCCAAACAAATGAAATTTTCGAAAATCGGGTAAAAAGTCGATTTTTTTATCGTTTCGCATGCTTCCAAACACAAATGAAATTTTCGAAAATCGGGTGAAAAGTCGATTTTTTTTTGTTTCGCATGCTTCCAAACACAAATGATATTTTAGAAAATCGGGTAAAAAGTCGATTTTTTTTTATTCGTTTTGCATGCTTCCAAACACAAATGAAATTTTCGAAAATCGGGTGATAAGTCGATTTTTTTTTCGTTTTGCATGATTCCAAACACAAATGAAATTTTCGAAAATCGGGTAAAAAGTCGATTTTTTTTTCGTTTCGCATGCTTCCAAACACAAATGAAATTTTCGAAAATCGGGTGAAAAGTCGAATTTTTTTTCGTTTCGCATGCTTCCAAACACAAATGAAATTTTCGAAAATCGGGTGAAAAGTCGATTTTTTTTTTCGTTTCGCATGCTTCCAAACACAAATGAAATTTTCGAAAATCGGGTGATAAGTCGATTTTTTTTGTTTCGCATGCTTCCAAACACAAATGAAATTTTCGAAAATCGGGTGAAAAGTCGATTTTTTTTGTTTCGCATGCTTCCAAACACAAATGAAATTTTCGAAAATCGGGTAAAAAGTCGATTTTTTTTCCGTTTCGCATGCTTTCAAACACAAATGAAATTTTCGAAAATCGGGTGAAAAGTCGAATTTTTTTCGTTTTTTACGCGTTTCACATGTATTGAAACACAAATGAAATTTTCGAAAATCGGGTGAAAAGTCGATTTTTTTTTTCGTTTCGCATGCTTCTAAACACAAATGAAATTTTCGAAAATCGGGTGAAAAGTCGATTTTTTTTTTCGTTTCGCATGCTTCCAAACACAAATGAAATTTACGAAAATCGGGTAAAAAGTCGATTTTTTTTTATTCGTTTTGCATGCTTCCAAACACAAATGAAATTTTCGAAAATCGGGTGAAAAGTCGATTTTTTTTTTGTTTTGCATGATTCCAAACACAAATGAAATTTTTGAAAATCGGGTGAAAAGTCGATTTTTTTTTCGTTTCGCATGCTTCCAAACAAAAATGAAATTTTCGAAAATCGGGTGAAAAGTCGATTTTTTTTCGTTTTTTACGCGTTTCACATGTATTGAAACACAAATGAAATTTTCGAAAATCGGGTGAAAAGTCGATTTTTTTTTCGTTTCGCATGCTTCCAAACACAAATGAAGTTTTCGAAAATCGGGTAAAAAGTCGATTTTTTTTCGTTTTTTACATGTGAACACAAATGAAGTTTTTGAAAATCGGGTGAAAAGTCGATTTTTTTTTCGTTTCGCATGCTTCCAAACACAAATGAAATTTTCGAAAATCGGGTAAAAAGTAGATTTTTTTTCCGTTTCGCATGCTTCCAAACAAATGAAATTTTCGAAAATCGGGTGAAAAGTCGATTTTTTTTTTCGTTTTTTACGCGTTTCACATGTATTGAAACACAAATAAAATTTTCGAAAATCGGGTGAAAAGTCGATTTTTTTTCGTTTTTTACGCGTTTCACATGTATTGAAACACAAATGAAATTTTCGAAAATCGGGTGAAAAGTCGATTTTTTTTTCGTTTCGCATGCTTCCAAACACAAATGAAATTTTCGAAAATCGGGTAAAAAGTCGATTTTTTTTTATTCGTTTTGCATGCTTCCAAACACAAATAAAATTTTCGAAAATCGGGTGAAAAGTCGATTTTTTTTTGTTTCGCATGATTCCAAACACAAATGAAATTTTTGAAAATCGGGTGAAAAGTCGATTTTTTTTTCGTTTCGCATGCTTCCAAACAAAAATGAAATTTTCGAAAATCGGGTGAAAAGTCGATTTTTTTTCGTTTTTTACGCGTTTCACATGTATTGAAACACAAATGAAATTTTCGAAAATCGGGTGAAAAGTCGATTTTTTTTCGTTTTTTACGCGTTTCACATGTATTGAAACACAAATGAAATTTTCGAAAATCGGGTGAAAAGTCGATTTTTTTTTTCGTTTCGCATGCTTCCAAACACAAATGAAATTTTCGAAAATCGGGTAAAAAGTCGATTTTTTTTTTATTCGTTTTGCATGCTTCCAAACACAAATGAAATTTTCGAAAATCGGGTGAAAAGTCGATTTTTTTTTCGTTTCGCATGATTCCAAACACAAATGAAATTTTTGAAAATCGGGTGAAAAGTCGATTTTTTTTTCGTTTCGCATGCTTCCAAACACAAATGAAATTTTCGAAAATCGGGTAAAAAGTAGATTTTTTTTCCGTTTCGCATGCTTCCAAACGAATGAAATTTTCGAAAATCGGGTGAAAAGTCGATTTTTTTTTCGTTTCGCATGCTTCCAAACACAAATGAAGTTTTCGAAAATCGGGTGAAAAGTCGATTTTTTTTCGTTTTTTACATGTGAACACAAATGAAGTTTTTGAAAATCGGGTGAAAAGTCGATTTTTTTTTCGTTTCGCATGCTTCCAAACACAAATGAAATTTTCGAAAAGCGGGTAAAAAGTCGATTTTTTTCCGTTTCGCATGCTTCCAAACAAATGAAATTTTCGAAAATTGGGTGAAAAGTCGATTTTTTTTTTCGTTTTTTACGCGTTTCACATGTATTGAAACACAAATAAAATTTTCGAAAATCGGGTGAAAAGTCGATTTTTTTTCGTTTTTTACGCGTTTCACATGTATTGAAACACAAATGAAATTTTCGAAAATCGGGTGAAAAGTTGATTTTTTTTCGTTTTTTACGCGTTTCACATGTATTGAAACACAAATAAAATTTTCGAAAATCGGGTGAAAAGTCGATTTTTTTTCGTTTTTTACGCGTTTCACATGTATTGAAACACAAATGAAATTTTCGAAAATCGGGTGAAAAGTAGATTTTTTTTCGTTTTTTACGCGTTTCACATGTATTGAAACACAAATAAAATTTTCGAAAATCGGGTGAAAAGTCGATTTTTTTTCGTTTTTTACGCGTTTCACATGTATTGAAACACAAATGAAATTTTCGAAAATCGGGTGAAAAGTAGATTTTTTTTTTCGTTTCGCATGCTTCCAAACACAAATGAAATTTTCGAAAATCGGGTGAAAAGTCTATTTTTTTTTTCGTTTCGCATGCTTCCAAACACAAATTAAATTTTTGAAAATCGGGTGAAAAGTCGATTTTTTTTTCGTTTCGCATGCTTCCAAACACAAATGAAATTTTCGAAAATCGGGTGAAAAGTCGATTTTTTTTTCGTTTCGCATGCTTCCAAACACAAATGAAATTTTTGAAAATCGGGTAAAAAGTCGATTGTTTTTATTCGTTTTGCATGCTTCCAAACACAAATGAAATTTTCGAAAATCGGGTGATAAGTCGATTTTTTATTCGTTTCGCATGCTTCCAAACACAATTGAAATTTTCGAAAATCGGGTAAAAAGTCGATTTTTTTTTATTCGTTTTGCATGCTTCCGTTTTTTACGCGTTTCACATGTATTGAAACACAAATGAAATTTTCGAAAATCGGGTGAAAAGTAGATTTTTTTTCGTTTTTTACGCGTTTCACATGTATTGAAACACAAATAAAATTTTCGAAAATCGGGTGAAAAGTCGATTTTTTTTCGTTTTTTACGCGTTTCACATGTATTGAAACACAAATGAAATTTTCGAAAATCGGGTGAAAAGTCGATTTTTTTTTTGTTTTGCATGCTTATAAACACAAATAAAATTTTCGAAAATCGGGTCGATTTTTTTTCGTTTTTTACGCGTCTCACATGTATTGAAACACAAATGAAATTTACGAAAATCGGGTGAAAAGTCGATTTTTTTTTCGTTTCGCATGCTTCCAAACACAAATGAAATTTTCGAAAATCGGGTGAAAAGTCGATTTTTTTTCGTTTTTTACGCGTTTCACATGTATTGAAACAAATGAAATTTTCGAAAATCGGGTGAAAAGTCGATTTTTTTTTCGTTTCGCATTTTTCCAAACACAAATGAAATTTTCGAAAATCGGGTGAAAAGTCGATTTTTTTTTGTTTTTACGCGTTTCACATGTATTGAAACAAATGAAATTTTCGAAAATCGGGTGAAAAGTCGATTTTTTTTTCGTTTCGCATGCTTCCAAACACAAATGAAATTTTCGAAAATCGGGTAAAAAGTCGATTTTTTTTTATTCGTTTTGCATGCTTCCAAACACAAATGAAATTTTCGAAAATCGGGTGATAAGTCGATTTTTTTTTCGTTTCGCATGCTTCCAAACACAAATGAAATTTTCGAAAATCGGGTGAAAAGTCGATTTTTTTTTCGTTTCGCATGCTTCTAAACACAAATGAAATTTTCGAAAATCGGGTGAAAAGTCGATTTTTTTTTCGTTTCGCATGCTTCCAAACACAAATGAAATTTTCGAAAATCGGGTGAAAAGTCGATTTTTTTTCGTTTTTACGCGTTTCACATGTATTGAAACAAATGAAATTTTTGAAAATCGGGTGAAAAGTCGATTTTTTTTTATTCGTTTTGCATGCTTCCAAACACAAATGAAATTTTCGAAAATCGGGTGAAAAGTCGATTTTTTTTTTTTCGTTTAGCATGCTTCCTAACACAAATGAAATTTTCGAAAATCGGGTGAAAAGTCGATTTTTTTTTTCGTTTCGCATGCTTATAAACACAAATAAAATTTTCGAAAATCGGGTCGATTTTTTTTCGTTTTTTACGCGTTTCACATGTATTGAAACACAAATGAAATTTTCGAAAATCGGGTGAAAAGTCGATTTTTTTTTTGTTTCGCATGCTTATAAACACAAATAAAATTTTCGAAAATCGGGTCGATTTTTTTTCGTTTTTTACGCGTTTCACATGTATTGAAACACAAATGAAATTTTCGAAAATCGGGTGAAAAGTCGATTTTTTTTTTCGTTTCGCATGCTTCCAAACACAAATGAAATTTTCGAAAATCGGGTGAAAAGTCGATTTTTTTTTTCGTTTCGCATGCTTCCAAACACAAATGAAATTTTCGAAAATTGGGTGAAAAGTCGATTTTTTTTTCGTTTCGCATGCTTCCAAACACAAATGAAATTTTCGAAAATCGGGTAAAAAGTCGATTTTTTTTCGTTTTTTACGCGTTTCACATGTATTGAAACAAATGAAATTTTCGAAAATCGGGTGAAAAGTCGATTTTTTTTTCGTTTCGCATGCTTCCAAACACAAATGAAATTTTCGAAAATCGGGTGAAAAGTCGATTTTTTTTCGTTTTTACGCGTTTCACATGTATTGAAACACAAATGAAATTTTCGAAAATCGGGTGAAAAGTCTATTTTTTTTTCGTTTCGCATGCTTCCAAACACAAATGAAATTTTCGAAAATCGGGTGAAATGTCGATTTTTTTTTCGTTTCGCATGCTTCCAAACACAAATGAAATTTTCGAAAATCGGGTAAAAAGTCGATTTTTTTTATTCGTTTTGCATGCTTCCAAACACAAATGAAATTTTCGAAAATCGGGTGAAAAGTCGATTTTTTTTTCGTTTCGCATGCTTCCAAACACAAATGAATTTTTCGAAAATCGGGTGAAAAGTCGATTATTTTTCGTTTTTTACGCGTTTCACATGTATTGAAACACAAATGAAATTTTCGAAAATCGAGTGAAAAGTCGATTTTTTTTTCGTTTCGCATGCTTCCAAACACAAATGAAATTTTCGAAAATCGGGTGAAAAGTCGATTTTTTTTTCGTTTCGCATGCTTCCAAACACAAATAAAATTTTCGAAAATCGGGTGAAAAGTCGATTTTTTTTTTCGTTTCGCATGCTTCCAAACACAAATGAAATTTTCGAAAATCGGGTGAAAAGTCGATTTTTTTTTCGTTTCGCATGCTTCCAAACAAATGAAATTTTCGAAAATCGGGTGAAAAGTCGATTTTTTTTTCGTTTCGCATGCTTCCAAACACAAATGAAATTTTCGAAAATCGGGTGAAAAGTCGATTTTTTTTCGTTTTTTACGCGTTTCACATGTATTGAAACACAAATGAAATTTTCGAAAATCGGGTGAAAAGTCGATATTTTTTTCGTTTCGCATGCTTCCAAACACAAATGAAATTTTCGAAAATCGGGTGAAAAGTCGATTTTTTTTTCGTTTCGCATGCTTCCAAACACAAATGAAATTTTCGAAAATCGGATGAAAAGTCGATTTTTTTTTCGTTTCGCATGCTTCCAAACAAATGAAATTTTCGAAAATCGGGTGAAAAGTCGATTTTTTTTTCGTTTCGCATGCTTCCAAACACAAATCAAATTTTCGAAAATCGGGTGATAAGTCGATTTTTTTTGTTTCGCATGCTTCCAAACACAAATGAAATTTTCGAAAATCGGGTGAAAAGTCGATTTTTTTTTCGTTTCGCATGCTTCCAAACACAAATGAAATTTTTGAAAATCGGGTAAAAAGTCGATTTTTTTTATTCGTTTTGCATGCTTCCAAACACAAATGAAATTTTCGAAAATCGGGTGATAAGTCGATTTTTTTTTCGTTTCGCATGCTTCCAAACACAAATGAAATTTTCGAAAATCGGGTAAAAAGTCGATTTTTTTTTATTCGTTTTGCATGCTTCCAAACACAAATGAAATTTTCGAAAATCGGGTGAAAAGTCGATTTTTTTTTCGTTTCGCATGCTTCCAAACACAAATGAAATTTTCGAAACTGGGGTGAAAATTCGATTTTTTTTTTCGTTCGCATGCTTGCAAACACAAATGAAATTTTCGAAAATCGGGTGAAAAGTCGATTTTTTTTTCGTTTCGCATGCTTCCAAACACAAATGAAATTTTCGAAAATCGGGTAAAAAGTCGATTTTTTTTTATTCGTTTTGCATGCTTCCAAACACAAATGAAATTTTCGAAAATCGGGTGAAAAGTCGATTTTTTTTTCGTTTCGCATGCTTCCAAACACAAATCAAATTTTCGAAAATCGGGTGATAAGTCGATTTTTTTTGTTTCGCATGCTTCCAAACACAAATGAAATTTTCGAAAATCGGGTGAAAAGTCGATTTTTTTTTCGTTTTGCATGCTTCCAAACACAAATGAAATTTTCGAAAATCTGGTGAAAAGTCGATTTTTATTTCGTTTCGCATGCTTCCAAACGCAAATGAAATTTTTGAAAATCGGGTGAAAAGTCGATCTTTTTTTTCGTTTCGCATGCTTCCAAACACAAATGAAATTTTCGAAAATCGGGTGAAAAGTCGATTTTTTTTTTGTTTCGCATGCTTCCAAACACAAATGAATTTTTCGAAAATCGGGTGAAAAGTCGATTTTTTTTTTCGTTTCGCATGCTTCCAAACACAAATCAAATTTTCGAAAATCGGGTAAAAAGTCGATTTTTTTTTTCGGTTCGCATGCTTATAAACACAATTGAAATTTTCGAAAATCGGGTGAAAAGTCGAATTTTTTTTGTTTTTTACGCGTTTCACATGTATTGAAACACAAATGAAATTTTCGAAAATCGGGTGAAAAGTCGATTTTTTTTTTCGTTTCGCATGCTTCCAAACACAAATGAAATTTTCGAAAATCTGGTGAAAAGTCGATTTTTTTTTTCGTTTCGCATGCTTCCAAACACAAATGAAATTTTCGAAAATCGGGTGAAAAGTCGATTTTTTTTCGTTTTTTACGCGTTTCACATGTATTGAAACACAAATGAAATTTTCGAAAATCGGGTGAAAAGTCGATTTTTTTTTTCGTTTCGCATGCTTCCAAACACAAAAGAAATTTTCGAAAATCTTGTAAAAAGTCGATTTTTATTATTCGTTTTGCATGCTTCCAAACACAAATGAAATTTTCGAAAATCGGGTGAAAAGTCGATTTTTTTTTCGTTTCGCATGATTCCAAACACAAATGAAATTTTTGAAAATCGGGTAAAAGACGATTTTTTATTCGTTTCGAATGCTTCCAAACACAAATGAAATTTTCGAAAATCGGGTGAAAAGTCGATTTTTTTTCGTTTCGCATGCTTCCAAACACAAATGAAATTTTCGAAAATCGGGTAAAAAGTCGATTTTTTTTCCGTTTCGCAAGCTTCCAAACAAATGAACTTTTCGAAAATCGGGTGAAAAGTCGATTTTTTTTTTCGTTTTTTACGCGTTTCACATGTATTGAAACACAAATGAAATTTTCGAAAATCGGGTGAAAAGTCGAATTTTTTTCGTTTTTTACGCGTTTCACATGTATTGAAACACAAATGAAATTTTCGAAAATCGGGTGAAAAATCGATTTTTTTTCGTTTTTTACGCGTTTCACATGTATTGAAACAAATGAAATTTTCGAAAATCGTGTGAAAAGTCGATTTTTTTTTTCGTTTCGCATGCTTCCAAACACAAATGAAATTTTCGAAAATTGGGTGTAAAGTCGATTTTTTTTTCGTTTCGCATGCTTCCAAACACAAATGAAATTTTCGAAAATCGGGTGATAAGTCTATTTTTTTTCGTTTCGCATGCTTCCAAACACAAATGAAATTTTTGAAAATCGGGTAAAAAGTCGATTTTTTTTTATTCGTTTTGCATGCTTCCAAACAAAAATGAAATTTTCGAAAATCGGGTGAAAAGTCGATTTTTTTTTCGTTTCGCATGCTTCCAAACACAAATGAAATTTTCGAAAATCGGGTAAAAAGTCGATTTTTTTTTTATTCGTTTTGCATGCTTCCAAACACAAATGAAATTTTCGAAAATCGGGTGAAAAGTCGATTTTTTTTTCGTTTCGCATGCTTCCAAACACAAATCAAATTTTCGAAAATCGGGTGATAAGTCGATTTTTTTTGTTTCGCATGCTTCCAAACACAAATGAAATTTTCGAAAATCGGGTGAAAAGTCGATTTTTTTTTTCGTTTCGCATGCTTCCAAACACAAAAGAAATTTTCGAAAATCTTGTAAAAAGTCGATTTTTATTATTCGTTTTGCATGCTTCCAAACACAAATGAAATTTTCGAAAATCGGGTGAAAAGTCGATTTTTTTTTCGTTTCGCATGATTCCAAACACAAATGAAATTTTTGAAAATCGGGTAAAAGACGATTTTTTATTCGTTTCGAATGCTTCCAAACACAAATGAAATTTTCGAAAATCGGGTAAAAAGTCGATTTTTTTTCCGTTTCGCAAGCTTCCAAACAAATGAACTTTTCGAAAATCGGGTGAAAAGTCGATTTTTTTTTTCGTTTTTTACGCGTTTCACATGTATTGAAACACAAATAAAATTTTCGAAAATCGGGTGAAAAGTCCATTTTTTTTCGTTTTTTACGCGTTTCACATGTATTGAAACACAAATGAAATTTTCGAAAATCGGGTGAAAAGTCGATTTTTTTTTCGTTTCGCATGCTTCCAAACACAAATGAAATTTTCGAAAATCGGGTGAAAAGTCTATTTTTTTTTTCGTTTTTTACGCGTTTCACATGTATTGAAACACAAATAAAATTTTCGAAAATCGGGTGAAAAATCGATTTTTTTTTCGTTTTTTACGCGTTTCACATGTATTGAAACACAAATGAAATTTTCGAAAATCGGGTGAAAAGTAGATTTTTTTTTTTCGTTTCGCATGCTTCCAAACACAAATGAAATTTTCGAAAATCGGGTGAAAAGTCGTATTTTTTTTTTCGTTTCGCAAATTAAATTGTTGAAAATCTGGTGAAAAGTCGATTTTTTTTTCGTTTTGCATGCTTCCAAACACAAATGAAATTTTCGAAAATCGGGTGATAAGTCTATTTTTTTTCGTTTCGCATGCTTCCAAACACAAATGAAATTTTGAAAATCGGGTAAAAGTCGATTTTTTTTTATTCGTTTTGCATGCTTCCAAACAAAAATGAAATTTTCGAAAATCGGGTGAAAAGTCGATTTTTTTTCGTTTTTTACGCGTTTCACATGTATTTGAAACACAAATGAAATTTTCGAAAATCGGGTAAAAAGTCGATTTTTTATTATTCGTTTTGCATGCTTCCAAACACAAATGAAATTTTCGAAAATCGGGTGAAAAGTCGATTTTTTTTGTTTCGCATGCTTCCAAACACAAATAAAATTTTCGAAAATCGGGTAAACAGTCGATTTTTTTTTTTCGTTTCGTATGCTTCCAAACACAAATGAAATTTTCGAAAATCGGGTAAAAAGTCGATTTTTTATTATTCGTTTTGCATGCTTCCAAACACAAATGAAATTTTCGAAAATCGGGTGAAAAGTCGATTTTTTTTGTTTCGCATGCTTCCAAACACAAATAAAATTTTCGAAAATCGGGTAAACAGTCGATTTTTTTTGTTTCGCATGCTTCCAAACACAAATGAAATTTTCGAAAATCGGGTGAAAAGTCGATTTTTTTTGTTTCGCATGCTTCCAAACACAAATAAAATTTTCGAAAATCGGGTAAACAGTCGATTTTTTTTTTCGTTTCGCATGCTTATAAACACAAATGAAATTTTCGAAAATCGGGTGAAAAGTCGATTTTTTTTCGTTTTTTACGCGTTTCACATGTATTGAAACACAAATGAAATTTTCGAAAATCGGGTAAAAAGTCGATTTTTTATTATTCGTTTTGCATGCTTCCAAACACAAATGAAATTTTCGAAAATCGGGTGAAAAGTCGATTTTTTTTGTTTCGCATGCTTCCAAACACAAATAAAATTTTCGAAAATCGGGTAAACAGTCGATTTTTTTTTTTCGTTTCGTATGCTTCCAAACACAAATGAAATTTTCGAAAATCGGGTAAAAAGTCGATTTTTTATTATTCGTTTTGCATGCTTCCAAACACAAATGAAATTTTCGAAAATCGGGTGAAAAGTCGATTTTTTTTGTTTCGCATGCTTCCAAACACAAATAAAATTTTCGAAAATCGGGTAAACAGTCGATTTTTTTTGTTTCGCATGCTTCCAAACACAAATGAAATTTTCGAAAATCGGGTGAAAAGTCGATTTTTTTTGTTTCGCATGCTTCCAAACACAAATAAAATTTTCGAAAATCGGGTAAACAGTCGATTTTTTTTTTCGTTTCGCATGCTTATAAACACAAATGAAATTTTCGAAAATCGGGTGAAAAGTCGAATTTTTTTCGTTTTTTACGCGTTTCACATGTATTGAAACACAAATGAAATTTTCGAAAATCGGGTGAAAAATCGATTTTTTTTCGTTTTTTACGCGTTTCACATGTATTGAAACAAATGAAATTTTCGAAAATCGTGTGAAAAGTCGATTTTTTTTTCGTTTCGCATGCTTCCAAACACAAATGAAATTTTCGAAAATTGGGTGTAAAGTCGATTTTTTTTTCGTTTCGCATGCTTCCAAACACAAATGAAATTTTCGAAAATCGGGTGAAAAGTCGATTTTTTTTTCGTTTCGCATGCTTCCAAACACAAATGAAATTTTCGAAAATCGGGTAAAAAGTCGATTTTTTTTCGTTTTTTACGCGTTTCACATGTATTGAAACAAATGAAATTTTCGAAAATCGGGTGAAAAGTCGATTTTTTTTTCGTTTCGCATGCTTCCAAACACAAATGAAATTTTCGAAAATCGGGTGAAAAGTCGATTTTTTTTCGTTTTTTACGCGTTTCACATGTATTGAAACACAAATGAAATTTTCGAAAATCGGGTGAAAAGTCGATTTTTTTTTCGTTTCGCATGCTTCCAAACACAAATGAAATTTTCGAAAATCGGGTGAAAAGTCGATTTTTTTTTTCGTTTCGCATGCTTCCAAACACAAATGAAATTTTCGAAAATCGGGTGAAAAGTCGATTTTTTTTTTCGTTTCGCATGCTTCCAAACACAAATGAAATTTTCGAAAATCGGGTGAAAAGTCGATTTTTTTTTTCGTTTCGCATGCTTCCAAACAAATGAAATTTTCGAAAATCGGGTGAAAAGTCGATTTTTTTTTTCGTTTCGCATGCTTATAAACACAAATAAAATTTTCGAAAATCAGGTTGATTTTTTTTCGTTTTTTTACGCGTTTCACATGTATTGAAACATAAATGAAATTTTCGAAAATCGGGTGAAAAGTCGATTTTTTTTTTCGTTTCGCATGCTTCCAAACACAAATGAAATTTTCGAAAATCGGGTGAAAAGTCGATTTTTTTTTCGTTTCGCATGCTTCCAAACACAAATGAAATTTTCGAAAATCGGGTAAAAAGTCGATTTTTTTTTATTCGTTTTGCATGCTTCCAAACACAAATGAAATTTTCGAAAATCGGGTGATAAGTCGATTTTTTTTTCGTTTCGCATGCTTCTAAACACAAATGAAATTTTCGAAAATCGGGTGAAAAGTCGATTTTTTTTTCGTTTCGCATGCTTCCAAACACAAATGAAATTTTCGAAAATCGGGTGAAAAGTCGATTTTTTTTTTCGTTTCGCATGCTTCCAAACACAAATGAAATTTTCGAAAATCGGGTGAAAAGTCGATTTTTTTTTCGTTTCGCATGCTTCCAAACACAAATGAAATTTTCGAAAATCGGGTAAAAAGTCGATTTTTTTTTATTCGTTTTGCATGCTTCCAAACACAAATGAAATTTTCGAAAATCGGGTGATAAGTCGATTTTTTTTTCGTTTCGCATGCTTCTAAACACAAATGAAATTTTCGAAAATCGAGTGAGAAGTCGATTTTTTTTTCGTTTCGCATGCTTCCAAACACAAATGAAATTTTCGAAAATCGGGTGAAAAGTCGATTTTTTTTTTCGTTTCGCATGCTTCCAAACACAAATGAAATTTTCGAAAATCGGGTGATAAGTCGATTTTTTTTGTTTCGCATGCTTCCAAACACAAATGAAATTTTCGAAAATCGGGTAATAAGTCGATTTTTTTATTCGTTTCGCATGCTTCCAAACACAAATGAAATTTTCGAAAATCGGGTGAAAAGTCGATTTTTTTTTCGTTTCGCATGCTTCCAAACACAAATGAAATTTTCGAAAATCGGGTGAAAAGTCGATTTTTTTTCGTTTTTACGCGTTTCACATGTATTGAAACACAAATGAAATTTTCGAAAATCGGGTGAAAAGTCGATTTTTTTTTCGTTTCGCATGCTTCCAAACACAAATGAAATTTTCGAAAATCGGGTGAAAAGTCGATTTTTTTTTCGTTTCGCATGCTTCCAAACACAAATGAAATTTTCGAAAATCGGGTAAAAAGTCGATTTTTTTTTATTCGTTTTGCATGCTTCCAAACACAAATGAAATTTTCGAAAATCGGGTGAAAAGTCGATTTTTTTTTCGTTTCGCATGCTTCCAAACACAAATGAAATTTTCGAAAATCGGGTGAAAAGTCGATTTTTTTTTTCGTTTCGCATGCTTCCAAACACAAATGAAATTTTCGAAAATCGGGTGATAAGTCGATTTTTTTTGTTTCGCATGCTTCCAAACACAAATGAAATTTTCGAAAATCGGGTAATAAGTCGATTTTTTTATTCGTTTTGCATGCTTCCAAACACAAATGAAATTTTCGAAAATCGGGTGAAAAGTCGATTTTTTTATTCGTTTTGCATGCTTCCAAACACAAATAAAATTTTCGAAAATCGGGTCGATTTTTTTTCGTTTTTTACGCGTCTCACATGTATTGAAACACAAATGAAATTTACGAATATCGGGCGAAAGTCGATTTTTTTTTCGTTTTGCATGCTTCCAAACACAAATGAAATTTTCGAAAATCGGGTAAAAAGTCGATTTTTTTTATTCGTTTTGCATGCTTCCAAACACAAATGAAATTTTCGAAAATCGGGTGATAAGTCGATTTTTTTTTCGTTTCGCATGCTTCTAAACACAAATGAAATTTTCGAAAATCGGGTGAAAAGTCGATTTTTTTTTCGTTTCGCATGCTTCCAAACACAAATGAAATTTTCGAAAATCGGGTGAAAAGTCGATTTTTTTTTTCGTTTCGCATGCTTCCAAACACAAATGAAATTTTCGAAAATCGGGTGATAAGTCGATTTTTTTTGTTTCGCATGCTTCCAAACACAAATGAAATGTTCGAAAATCGGGTAATAAGTCGATTTTTTTATTCGTTTTGCATGCTTCCAAACACAAATGAAATTTTCGAAAATCGGGTGAAAAGTCGATTTTTTTTTTCGTTTAGCATGCTTCCTAACACAAATGAAATTTTCGAAAATCGGGTGAAAAGTCGATTTTTTTTTCGTTTCGCATGCTTCCAAACACAAATGAAATTTTCGAAAATCGGGTGAAAAGTCGATTTTTTTTTTCGTTTCGCATGCTTCCAAACACAAATGAAATTTTCGAAAATCGGGTGAAAAGTCGATTTTTTTTTCGTTTCGCATGCTTCCAAACACAAATGAAATTTTCGAAAATCGGGTGAAAAGTCGATTTTTTTTTTCGTTTCGCATGCTTATAAACACAAATAAAATTTTCGAAAATCGGGTCGATTTTTTTTCGTTTTTTACGCGTCTCACATGTATTGAAACACAAATGAAATTTACGAAAATCGGGTGAAAAGTCGATTTTTTTTTCGTTTCGCATGCTTCCAAACACAAATGAAATTTTCGAAAATCGGGTGAAAAGTCGATTTTTTTTCGTTTTTTACGCGTTTCACATGTATTGAAACACAAATGAAATTTTCGAAAATCGGGTGAAAAGTCGATTTTTTTTTTCGTTTCGCATGCTTCCAAACACAAATGAAATTTTCGAAAATCGGGTGAAAAGTCGATTTTTTTTTCGTTTCGCATGCTTCCAAACACAAATGAAATTTTCGAAAATCGGGTGAAAAGTCGATTTTTTTTTTCGTTTCGCATGCTTCCAAACACAAATGAAATTTTCGAAAATCGGGTGATAAGTCGATTTTTTTTGTTTCGCATGCTTCCAAACACAAATGAAATGTTCGAAAATCGGGTAATAAGTCGATTTTTTTATTCGTTTTGCATGCTTCCAAACACAAATGAAATTTTCGAAAATCGGGTGAAAAGTCGATTTTTTTTTCGTTTCGCATGCTTCCAAACAAATGAAATTTTCGAAAATCGGGTGAAAAGTCGATTTTTTTTCGTTTTTTACGCGTTTCACATGTATTGAAACACAAATGAAATTTTCGAAAATCGGGTGAAAAGTCGATTTTTTTTTCGTTTCGCATGCTTCCAAACACAAATGAAATTTTCGAAAATCGGGTGAAAAGTCGATTTTTTTTTCGTTTCGCATGCTTCCAAACACAAATAAAATTTTCGAAAATCGGGTGAAAAGTCGATTTTTTTTTCGTTTCGCATGCTTCCAAACACAAATGAAATTTTCGAAAATCGGGTGAAAAGTCGATTTTTTTTTCGTTTCGCATGCTTCCAAACACAAATGAATTTTTCGAAAATCGGGTGAAAAGTCGATTATTTTTCGTTTTTTACGCGTTTCACATGTATTGAAACACAAATGAAATTTTCGAAAATCGAGTGAAAAGTCGATTTTTTTTTCGTTTCGCATGCTTCCAAACACAAATGAAATTTTCGAAAATCGGGTGAAAAGTCGATTTTTTTTTCGTTTCGCATGCTTCCAAACACAAATAAAATTTTCGAAAATCGGGTGAAAAGTCGATTTTTTTTTCGTTTCGCATGCTTCCAAACACAAATGAAATTTTCGAAAATCGGGTGAAAAGTCGATTTTTTTTTCGTTTCGCATGCTTCCAAACAAATGAAATTTTCGAAAATCGGGTGAAAAGTCGATTTTTTTTTCGTTTCGCATGCTTCCAAACACAAATGAAATTTTCGAAAATCGGGTGAAAAGTCGATTTTTTTTCGTTTTTTACGCGTTTCACATGTATTGAAACACAAATGAAATTTTCGAAAATCGGGTGAAAAGTCGATTTTTTTTTCGTTTCGCATGCTTCCAAACACAAATGAAATTTTCGAAAATCGGGTGAAAAGTCGATTTTTTTTTCGTTTCGCAAGCTTCCAAACACAAATGAAATTTTCGAAAATCGGATGAAAAGTCGATTTTTTTTTTTCGTTTCGCATGCTTCCAAACAAATGAAATTTTCGAAAATCGGGTGAAAAGTCGATTTTTTTTTCGTTTCGCATGCTTCCAAACACAAATGAAATTTTCGAAAATCGGATGAAAAGTCGATTTTTTTTTTCGTTTCGCATGCTTCCAAACAAATGAAATTTTCGAAAATCGGGTGAAAAGTCGATTTTTTTTTCGTTTCGCATGCTTCCAAACACAAATGAAATTTTCGAAAATCGGGTGAAAAGTCGATTTTTTTTTTCGTTTCGCATGCTTCCAAACACAAATAAAATTTTCGAAAGTTGGGTGAAGTGTCGATTTTTTTTTTCGTTTCGCATGCTTCCAAACACAAATGAAATTTTCGAAAATCGGGTGAAAAGTCGATTTTTTTCGTTTTTTACGCGTTTCACATGTAATGAAACACAAATGAAATTTTCGAAAATCGGGTGAAAAGTCGATTTTTTTTTTCGTTTCGCATGCTTCCAAACACAATTGAAATTTTCGAAAATCGGGTAATAAGTCGATTTTTTTATTCGTTTTGCATGCTTCCAAACACAAATGAAATTTTCGAAAATCGGGTGAAAAGTCGATTTTTTTTCGTTTCGCATGCTTCCAAACACAAATGAAATTTTCGAAAATCGGGTGAAAAGTCGATTTTTTTTTTCGTTTCGCATGCTTATAAACACAAATAAAATTTTCGAAAATCGGGTCGATTTTTTTTCGTTTTTTACGCGTTTCACATGTATTGAAACACAAATGAAATTTTCGAAAATCGGGTGAAAAGTCGATTTTTTTTTCGTTTTTTACGCGTTTCACATGTATTGAAACACAAATGAAATTTTCGAAAATCGGGTGAAAAGTCGATTTTTTTTTCGTTTCGCATGCTTCCAAACACAAATGAAATTTTCGAAAATTGGGTGTAAAGTCGATTTTTTTTTCGTTTCGCATGCTTCTAAACACAAATGAAATTTTGGAAAATCGGGTGAAAAGTCGATTTTTTTTTCGTTTCGCATGCTTCCAAACAAATGAAATTTTCGAAAATCGGGGGAAAAGTCGATTTTTTTTCGTTTTTACGCGTTTCACATGTATTGAAACACAAATGAAATTTTCGAAAATCGGGTGAAAAGTCGATTTATTTTTTGTTTCGCATGCTTCCAAACACAAATGAAATTTTCGAAAATCGGGTGAAAAGTCGATTTTTTTTTATTCGTTTTGCATGCTTCCAAACACAAATGAAATTTTCGAAAATCGGGTGATAAGTCGATTTTTTTTTCGTTTCGCATGCTTCCAAACACAAATGAAATTTTCGAAAATCGGGTGAAAATTCGATTTTTTTTTCGTTTCGCATGCTTCCAAACACAAATGAAATTTTCGAAAATTGGGAGAAAAGTCGATTTTTTTTTTCGTTTCGCATGCTTCCAAACACAAATGAAATTTTCGAAAATCGGGTGATAAGTCGATTTTTTTTGTTTCGCATGCTTTCAAACACAAATGAAATTTTCGAAAATCGGGTAATAAGTCGATTTTTTTATTCGTTTTGCATGCTTCCAAACACAAATGAAATTTTCGAAAATCGGGTGAAAAGTCGATTTTTTTTTTCGTTTCGCATGCTTCCTAACACAAATGAAATTTACGAAAATCGGGTGAAAAGTCGATTTTTTTTTCGTTTCGCATGCTTCCAAACACAAATGAAATTTTCGAAAATCGGGTGAAAAGTCGATTTTTTTTTCGTTTTTTACGCGTTTCACATGTATTGAAACACAAATGAAATTTTCGAAAATCGGGTGAAAAGTCGATTTTTTTTATTCGTTTTGCAAGCTTCCAAACACAAATGAAATTTTCGAAAATCGGGTGAAAAGTCGATTTTTTTTTTCGTTTCGCATGCTTCCAAACACAAATGAAATTTTCGAAAATTGGGTGTAAAGTCGATTTTTTTTTCGTTTCGCATGCTTCTAAACACAAATGAAATTTTGGAAAATCGGGTGAAAAGTCGATTTTTTTTTCGTTTCGCATGCTTCCAAACACAAATGAAATTTTCGAAAATCGGGTGAAAAGTCGATTTTTTTTCGTTTTTACGCGTTTCACATGTATTGAAACACAAATGAAATTTTCGAAAATCGGGTGAAAAGTCGATTTATTTTTCGTTTCGCATGCTTCCAAACACAAATGAAATTTTCGAAAATCGGGTGAAAAGTCGATTTTTTTTTCGTTTCGCATGCTTCCAAACACAAATGAAATTTTCGAAAATCGGGTAAAAAGTCGATTTTTTTTTATTCGTTTTGCATGCTTCCAAACACAAATGAAATTTTCGAAAATCGGGTGAAAATTCGATTTTTTTTTTCGTTTCGCATGCTTCCAAACACAAATGAAATTTTCGAAAATCGGGTGAAAAGTCGATTTTTTTTTTCGTTTTGCATGCTTCCAAACACAAATGAAATTTTCGAAAATCGGGTGATAAGTCGATTTCTTTTGTTTCGCATGCTTCCAAACACAAATGAAATTTTCGAAAATCGGGTAATAAGTCGATTTTTTTATTCGTTTTGCATGCTTCCAAACACAAATGAAATTTTCGAAAATCGGGTGAAAAGTCGATTTTTTTTTTCGTTTCGCATGCTTCCTAACACAAATGAAATTTTCGAAAATCGGGTGAAAAGTCGATTTTTTTTTTTCGTTTCGCATGCTTATAAACACAAATAAAATTTTCGAAAATCGGGTCGATTTTTTTTCGTTTTTTACGCGTTTCACATGTATTGAAACACAAATGAAATTTTCGAAAATCGGGTGAAAAGTCGATTTTTTTTTTCGTTTCGCATGCTTATAAACACAAATAAAATTTTCGAAAATCGGGTCGATTTTTTTTCGTTTTTTACGCGTCTCACATGTATTGAAACACAAATGAAATTTACGAAAATCGGGTGAAAAGTCGATTTTTTTTTCGTTTCGCATGCTTCCAAACACAAATGAAATTTTCGAAAATCGGGTAAAAAGTCGATTTTTTTTCGTTTTTTACGCGTTTCACATGTATTGAAACAAATGAAATTTTCGAAAATCGGGTGAAAAGTCGATTTTTTTTGTTTCGCATGCTTCCAAACACAAATGAAATTTTCGAAAATCGGGTAATAAGTCGATTTTTTTATTCGTTTTGCATGCTTCCAAACACAAATGAAATTTTCGAAAATCGGGTGAAAAGTCGATTTTTTTTTTTCGTTTCGCATGCTTCCTAACACAAATGAAATTTACAAAAATCGGGTGAAAAGTCGATTTTTTTTTCGTTTCGCATGCTTCCAAACACAAATGAAATTTTCGAAAATCGGGTGAAAAGTCGATTTTTTTTTTCGCTTCGCATGCTTCCAAACACAAATGAAATTTTCGAAAATCGGGTGATAAGTCGATTTTTTTTGTTTCGCATGCTTCCAAACACAAATGAAATTTTCGAAAATCGGGTAATAAGTCGATTTTTTTATTCGTTTTGCATGCTTCCAAACACAAATGAAATTTTCGAAAATCGGGTGAAAAGTCGATTTTTTTTTTCGTTTCGCATGCTTCCTAACACAAATGAAATTTTCGAAAATCGGGTGAAAAGTCGATTTTTTTTTTCGTTTCGCATGCTTATAAACACAAATAAAATTTTCGAAAATCGGGTCGATTTTTTTTCGTTTTTACGCGTTTCACATGTATTGAAACACAAATGAAATTTTCGAAAATCGGGTGAAAAGTCGATTTTTTTTTTCGTTTCGCATGCTTATAAACACAAATAAAATTTTCAAAAATCGGGTCGATTTTTTTTCGTTTTTTACGCGTCTCACATGTATTGAAACACAAATGAAATTTACGAAAATCGGGTGAAAAGTCGATTTTTTTTTCGTTTCGCATGCTTCCAAACAAAAATGAAATTTTCGAAAATCGGGTGAAAAGTCGATTTTTTTTCGTTTTTTACGCGTTTCACATGTATTGAAACACAAATGAAATTTTCGAAAATCGGGTGAAAAGTCGATTTTTTTTCGTTTTTTACGCGTTTCACATGTATTGAAACACAAATGAAATTTTCGAAAATCGGGTGAAAAGTCGATTTTTTTTTCGTTTCGCATGCTTCCAAACACAAATGAAATTTTCGAAAATCGGGTGAAAAGTCGATTTTTTTTCGTTTTTACGCGTTTCACATGTATTGAAACACAAATGAAATTTTCGAAAATCGGGTGAAAAGTCGATTTTTTTTCGTTTTTTACGCGTTTCACATGTATTGAAACACAAATGAAATTTTCGAAAATCGGGTGAAAAGTCGATTTTTTTTCGTTTTTTACGCGTTTCACATGTATTGAAACACAAATGAAATGTTCGAAAATCGGGTGATAAGTCGATTTTTTTTTTCGTTTCGCATGCTTCCAAACACAAATGAAATTTTCGAAAATCGGGTGAAAAGTCGATTTTTTTTTTCGTTTCGCATGCTTCCAAACACAAATGAAATTTTCGAAAATCGGGTGAAAAGTCGATTTTTTTTCGTTTTTTACGCGTTTCACATGTATTGAAACACAAATGAAATTTTCGAAAATCGGGTGATAAGTCGATTTTTTTTGTTTCGCATGCTTCCAAACACAAATGAAATTTTCGAAAATCGGGTGAAAAGTCGATTTTTTTTGTTTCGCATGCTTCCAAACACAAATAAAATTTTCGAAAATCGGGTGAAAAGTCGATTTTTTTTTTTCGTTTCGCATGCTTCCAAACACAAATGAAATTTTCGAAAATCGGGTAATAAGTCGATTTTTTTATTCGTTTTGCATGCTTCCAAACACAAATGAAATTTTCGAAAATCGGGTGAAAAGTCGATTTTTTTTCGTTTCGCATGCTTCCAAACACAAATGAAATTTTCGAAAATCGGGTGAAAAGTCGATTTTTTTTTTCGTTTCGCATGCTTATAAACACAATAAAATTTTCGAAAATCGGGTCGTTTTTTTAACGTTTTTTACGCGTTTTTTCACATGTATTGAAACACAAATGAAATTTTCGAAAATCGGGTGAAAAGTCGATTTTTTTTTCGTTTCGCATCCTTCCAAACACAAATGAAATTTTCGAAAATTGGGTGTAAAGTCGATTTTTTTTTCGTTTCGCATGCTTCTAAACACAAATGAAATTTTGGAAAATCGGGTGAAAAGTCGATTTTTTTTTCGTTTCGCATGCTTCCAAACACAAATGAAATTTTCGAAAATCGGTTGAAAAGTCGATTTTTTTTCGTTTTTCACGCGTTTACATGTATTGAAACACAAATGAAATTTTCGAAAATCGGGTGAAAAGTCGATTTTTTTTTCGTTTCGCATGCTTCCAAACACAAATGAAATTTTCGCAAATCGGGTGAAAAGTCGATTTTTTTTTTCGTTTCGCATGCTTCCAAACACAAATAAAATTTTCGAAAGTTGGGTGAAGTGTCGATTTTTTTTTTCGTTTCGCATGCTTCCAAACACAAATGAAATTTTCGAAAATCGGGTGAAAAGTCGATTTTTTTTTCGTTTCGCCTGCTTCCAAACACAAATGAAATTTTCGAAAATCGGGTGAAAAGTCGATTTTTTTTTTCGTTTCGCATGCTTCCAAACACAAATGAAATTTTCGAAAATCGAGTGAAAAGTCGATTTTTTTTTCGTTTCGCATGCTTCCAAACACAAATGAAATTTTCGAAAATCGGGTGAAAAGTCGATTTTTTTTTCGTTTCGCCTGCTTCCAAACACAAATGAAATTTTCGAAAATCGGGTGAAAAGTCGATTTTTTTTTTTCGTTTCGCATGCTTCCAAACACAAATGAAATTTTCGAAAATCGGGTAATAAGTCGATTTTTTTATTCGTTTTGCATGCTTCCAAACACAAATGAAATTTTCGAAAATCGGGTGAAAAGTCGATTTTTTTTCGTTTCGCATGCTTCCAAACACAAATGAAATTTTCGAAAATCGGGTGAAAAGTCGATTTTTTTTCGTTTT
The DNA here is from genome assembly GCA_963932245.1 of Tachinus rufipes. Taxonomy (NCBI): domain Eukaryota; kingdom Metazoa; phylum Arthropoda; class Insecta; order Coleoptera; family Staphylinidae; genus Tachinus; species Tachinus rufipes. The sequence continues at coordinate 14,401,159 of OZ010748.1, read as the reverse complement.
TTACGCGTTTTACGTGTATTGAAACACAAATGAAATTTTCGAAAATCGGGTGAAAAGTCGATTTTTTTTTTCGTTTCGCATGCTTATAAACACAAATAAAATTTTCGAAAATCGGGTCGATTTTTTTTCGTTTTTTACGCGTTTCACATGTATTGAAACACAAATGAAATTTTCGAAAATCGGGTGAAAAGTCGATTTTTTTTTCGTTTTTTACGCGTTTCACATGTATTGAAACACAAATGAAATTTTCGAAAATCGGGTGAAAAGTCGATTTTTTTTTCGTTTCGCATGCTTCCAAACACAAATGAAATTTTCGAAAATTGGGTGTAAAGTCGATTTTTTTTTCGTTTCGCATGCTTCCAAACACAAATGAAATTTTCGAAAATCGGTTGAAAAGTCGATTTTTTTTCGTTTTTTACGCGTTTCACATGTATTGAAACACAAATGAAATTTTCGAAAATCGGGTGAAAAGTCGATTTTTTTTTCGTTTTTTACGCGTTTCACATGTATTGAAACACAAATGAAATTTTCGAAAATCGGGTGAAAAGTCGATTTTTTTTTCGTTTCGCATGCTTCCAAACACAAATGAAATTTTCGAAAATTGGGTGTAAAGTCGATTTTTTTTTCGTTTCGCATGCTTCCAAACACAAATGAAATTTTCGAAAATCGGGTGAAAAATCGATTTTTTTTTTCGTTTCGCATGCTTCCAAACACAAATAAAATTTTCGAAAGTTGGGTGAAGTGTCGATTTTTTTTTTCGTTTCGCATGCTTCCAAACACAAATGAAATTTTCGAAAATCGGGTGAAAAGTCGATTTTTTTTTCGTTTCGCATGCTTCCAAACACAAATGAAATTTTCGAAAATCGGGTGAAAAGTCGATTTTTTTTCGTTTTTTACGCGTTTCACATGTATTGAAACACAAATGAAATTTTCGAAAATCGGGTGAAAAGTCGATTTTTTTTTCGTTTCGCATGCTTCCAAACACAAATGAAATTTTCGAAAATCGGGTGAAAAGTCGATTTTTTTTTCGTTTCGCATGCTTCCAAAACCAAATGAAATTTTCGAAAATCGGATGAAAAGTCGATTTTTTTTTTCGTTTCGCATGCTTCCAAACACAAATGAAATTTTCGAAAATTGGGTGTAAAGTCGATTTTTTTTTCGTTTCGCATGCTTCCAAACACAAATGAAATTTTCGAAAATCGGTTGAAAAGTCGATTTTTTTTCGTTTTTTACGCGTTTCACATGTATTGAAACACAAATGAAATTTTCGAAAATCGGGTGAAAAGTCGATTTTTTTTTCGTTTTTTACGCGTTTCACATGTATTGAAACACAAATGAAATTTTCGAAAATCGGGTGAAAAGTCGATTTTTTTTTCGTTTCGCATGCTTCCAAACACAAATGAAATTTTCGAAAATTGGGTGTAAAGTCGATTTTTTTTTCGTTTCGCATGCTTCCAAACACAAATGAAATTTTCGAAAATCGGGTGAAAAATCGATTTTTTTTTTCGTTTCGCATGCTTCCAAACACAAATAAAATTTTCGAAAGTTGGGTGAAGTGTCGATTTTTTTTTTCGTTTCGCATGCTTCCAAACACAAATGAAATTTTCGAAAATCGGGTGAAAAGTCGATTTTTTTTTCGTTTCGCATGCTTCCAAACACAAATGAAATTTTCGAAAATCGGGTGAAAAGTCGATTTTTTTTCGTTTTTTACGCGTTTCACATGTATTGAAACACAAATGAAATTTTCGAAAATCGGGTGAAAAGTCGATTTTTTTTTCGTTTCGCATGCTTCCAAACACAAATGAAATTTTCGAAAATCGGGTGAAAAGTCGATTTTTTTTTTCGTTTCGCATGCTTCCAAACACAAATGAAATTTTCGAAAATCGGGTGAAAAGTCGATTTTTTTTCGTTTTTTACGCGTTTCACATGTATTGAAACACAAATGAAATTTTCGAAAATCGGGTGAAAAGTCGATTTTTTTTTCGTTTCGCATGCTTCCAAACACAAATGAAATTTTCGAAAATCGGGTGAAAAGTCGATTTTTTTTTCGTTTCGCATGCTTCCAAAACCAAATGAAATTTTCGAAAATCGGATGAAAAGTCGATTTTTTTTTTCGTTTCGCATGCTTCCAAACACAAATGAAATTTTCGAAAATCGGGTGATAAGTCGATTTTTTTTTTGTTTTTTAGGCGTTTCACATGTATTGAAACACAAATGAAATTTTCGAAAATCGTTTAAAAAGTCGATTTTTTTTTCGTTTCGCATGCTTCCAAACACAAATGAAATTTTCGAAAATCGGGTGAAAAGTCGATTTTTTTTTCGTTTTGCATGCTTCCAAACACAAATGAAATTTTCGAAAATCGGGTGAAAAGTCGATTATTTTTCGTTTTTTACGCGTTTCACATGTATTGAAACACAAATGAAATTATCGAAAATCGAGTGAAAAGTCGATTTTTTTTTCGTTTCGCATGCTTCCAAACACAAATGAAATTTTCGAAAATCGGGTGAAAAGTCGATTTTTTTTTCGTTTCGCATGCTTCCAAACACAAATGAAATTTTCGAAAATCGGGTGAAAAGTCGATTTTTTTTTGTTTCGCATGCTTCCAAACAAATGAAATTTTCGAAAATCGGGTGAAAAGTCGATTTGTTTTTCGTTTCGCATGCTTCCAAACACAAATGAAATTTTCGAAAATCGGGTGAAAAGTCGATTTTTTTTTCGTTTCGCATGCTTCCAAACAAATGAAATTTTCAAAAATCGGGTGAAAAGTCGATTTTTTTTCGTTTTTTACGCGTTTCACATGTATTGAAACACAAATGAAATTTTCGAAAATCGGGTGAAAAGTCGATTTTTTTTTCGTTTCGCATGCTTCCAAACACAAATGAAATTTTCGAAAATTGGGTGTAAAGTCGATTTTTTTTTCGTTTCGCATGCTTCTAAACACAAATGAAATTTTGGAAAATCGGGTGAAAAGTCGATTTTTTTTTCGTTTCGCATGCTTCCAAACACAAATGAAATTTTCGAAAATCGGGTGAAAAGTCGATTTTTTTTCGTTTTTACGCGTTTCACATGTATTGAAACACAAATGAAATTTTCGAAAATCGGGTGAAAAGTCGATTTTTTTTTCGTTTCGCATGCTTCCAAACACAAATGAAATTTTCGAAAATCGGGTAAAAAGTCGATTTTTTTTTATTCGTTTTGCATGCTTCCAAACACAAATGAAATTTTCGAAAATCGGGTGATAAGTCGATTTTTTTTTCGTTTCGCATGCTTCCAAACACAAATGAAATTTTCGAAAATCGGGTGAAAAGTCGATTTTTTTTTCGTTTTGCATGCTTCCAAACACAAATGAAATTTTCGAAAATCGGGTGAAAAGTCGATTTTTTTTTCGTTTCGCATGCTTCCAAACACAAATGAAATTTTCGAAAATCGGGTGATAAGTCGATTTTTTTTGTTTCGCATGCTTCCAAACACAAATGAAATTTTCGAAAATCGGGTAATAAGTCGATTTTTTTATTCGTTTTGCATGCTTCCAAACACAAATGAAATTTTCGAAAATCGGGTGAAAAGTCGATTTTTTTTTTCGTTTCGCATGCTTATAAACACAAATAAAATTTTCGAAAATCGGGTCGATTTTTTTTCGTTTTTTACGCGTTTCACATGTATTGAAACACAAATGAAATTTTCGAAAATCGGGTGAAAAGTCGATTTTTTTTTTCGTTTCGCATGCTTCCAAACACAAATGAAATTTTCGAAAATCGGGTAAAAAGTCGATTTTTTTTCGTTTTTTACGCGTTTCACATGTATTGAAACAAATGAAATTTTCGAAAATCGGGTGAAAAGTCGATTTTTTTTTCGTTTCGCATGCTTCCAAACACAAATGAAATTTTCGAAAATCGGGTGAAAAGTCGATTTTTTTTCGTTTTTACGAGTTTCACATGTATTGAAACAGAAATGAAATTTTCGAAAATCGGGTGAAAATTCGATTTTTTTTCGTTTTTTACGCGTTTCACATGTATTGAAACACAAATGAAATTTTCGAAAATCGGGTGAAAAGTCGATTTTTTTTCGTTTTTTACGCGTTTCACATGTATTGAAACACAAATGAAATGTTCGAAAATCGGGTGATAAGTCGATTTTTTTTTTCGTTTCGCATGCTTCCAAACACAAATGAAATTTTCGAAAATCGGGTGAAAAGTCGATTTTTTTTTTCGTTTCGCATGCTTCCAAACACAAATGAAATTTTCGAAAATCGGGTGAAAAGTCGATTTTTTTTTCGTTTCGCATGCTTCCAAACACAAATGAAATTTTCGAAAATCGGGTGAAAAGTCGATTTTTTTTTCGTTTCGCATGCTTCCAAACACAAATGAAATTTTCGAAAATCGGGTGAAAAGTCGATTTTTTTTCGTTTTTTACGCGTTTCACATGTATTGAAACACAAATGAAATGTTCGAAAATCGGGTGATAAGTCGATTTTTTTTTTCGTTTCGCATGCTTCCAAACACAAATGAAATTTTCGAAAATCGGGTGAAAAGTCGATTTTTTTTTTCGTTTCGCATGATTCCAAACACAAATGAAATTTTCGAAAATCGGGTGAAAAGTCGATTTTTTTTTCGTTTCTCATGCTTCCAAACACAAATGAAATTTTCGAAAATCGGGTGAAAAGTCGATTTTTTTTTCGTTTCGCATGCTTCCAAACACAAATGAAATTTTCGAAAATCGGGTGAAAAGTCGATTTTTTTTCGTTTTGCATGCTTCCAAACACAAATGAAATTTTCGAAAATCGGGTGAAAAGTCGATTTTTTTTCGTTTTTTACGCGTTTCACGTGTATTGAAACACAAATGAAATTTTCGAAAATCGGGTGAAAAGTCGATTTTTTTTCGTTTTTTACGCGTTTCACATGTATTGAAACACAAATGAAATTTTCGAAAATCGGGTGATAAGTCGATTTTTTTTGTTTCGCATGCTTCCAAACAAATGAAATTTTCGAAAATCGGGTGAAAAGTCGATTTTTTTTGTTTCGCATGCTTCCAAACACAAATAAAATTTTCGAAAATCGGGTGAAAAGTCGATTTTTTTTTTTCGTTTCGCATGCTTCCAAACACAAATGAAATTTTCGAAAATCGGGTAATAAGTCGATTTTTTTATTCGTTTTGCATGCTTCCAAACACAAATGAAATTTTCGAAAATCGGGTGAAAAGTCGATTTTTTTTCGTTTTTTACGCGTTTCACGTGTATTGAAACACAAATGAAATTTTCGAAAATCGGGTGAAAAGTCGATTTTTTTTTTCGTTTCGCATGCTTATAAACACAAATAAAATTTTCGAAAATCGGGTCGTTTTTTTAACGTTTTTTACGCGTTTTTTCACATGTATTGAAACACAAATGAAATTTTCGAAAATCGGGTAAAAAGTCGATTTTTTTTTCGTTTCGCATGCTTCCAAACACAAATGAAATTTTCGAAAATCGGGTGAAAAGTCGATTTTTTTTCGTTTTTTACGCGTTTCACATGTATTGAAACACAAATGAAATTTTCGAAAATCGGGTGAAAAGTCGATTTTTTTTTCGTTTCGCATGCTTCCAAACACAAATGAAATTTTCGAAAATCGGGTGATAAGTCGATTTTTTTTGTTTCGCATGCTTACAAACACAAATGAAATTTTCGAAAATCGGATGAAAAGTCGATTTTTTTTGTTTCGCATGCTTCCAAACACAAATAAAATTTTCGAAAATCGGGTGAAAAGTCGATTTTTTTTTTCGTTTCGCATGCTTCCAAACACAAATGAAATTTTCGAAAATCGGGTAATAAGTCGATTTTTTTATTCGTTTTGCATGCTTCCAAACACAAATGAAATTTTCGAAAATCGGGTAAAAAGTCGATTTTTTTTCGTTTTTTACGCGTTTCACGTGTATTGAAACACATCGTGGGCATACTGCCAAAAGTGACCAAGTCACTTTTTCATGATTTTAAGCAAATATGTCCAAGTGAGTAGTAAAATGTTGCCGATTATATAGAAAAAGTGTCCAAGTTAATATCATGACAATTAGATGCGTCACACACATAAAACAGTTTTGACCAAGTCACATTGTTCAGGTTCTATACAAGCAAAAGTGATCATATTGACTTGGTCAATTAATGTACTTTAACTAAAGCATATCAGCTATCAGCAATAATTGACTATCACGACTTTTTTATTCTCTCTTGTGTTGTAAGCAAAGAACCTGTCTGTAGAAGAATTCGATCTGGAGCAGGTGCACAAAGAACTAGCAGCAGGTACTATTATTTTTTGAAGGAGGGCACAAAAGTTCGAGTTTGTAAGTTATTCTTTTTACGTACTTTGTGTATAAGCCATGGACCAGTAGATAACGCCTTTTCTGGGGCAAATGCAAATGGAATATTTGATAGAAGTGACAAACGTGGTACACGTGTGCCTGTGAATAAAACCAAACCAGAAATCATAGAATCAATCAATGATCACATAAAAAGTTTTCCTACAATGGCCTCTCATTATTGTAGAGCATCAACGAATCGAGAGTATTTAGATCCTAATTTATCTATCGCAAAAATGTACGCCTTATATGCAGAAGATTGTAAGAAGGCTGATAAGGAATATGCATCACAAATAACTTACCGCCGCGAATTTGGTAATAATTTTAACTTGTCCTTCTTTAAGCCTAAAAAGGATCAGTGCTTGATATGTACGAACTATATGAAGACAAAATCAGCTGATTTAGAAGAAAACTATCAGTCTCATATTCAAAGAAGAGACGAAGCAAATGCAGCAAAAAAAGCAGATAAGGAGCGTGCACTGAATGATGCTAGTTTTGTAAGCGTAACATTTGATTTACAAAGTGTTTTGCAAATACCATCTTCAGATGTCTCGCTAATGTATTATAGCAGAAAGCTATGTGCGTACAATCTAACAATTTATGAAGCAGCTTCGCAAAATGCTCATTGCTACACGTGGACCGAAATAAATGGTCAGAGAGGCAGTTCAGAAATAGGCACATGTCTGATTCAATGGATACAAAATTTGCCACCAATTATCAGTGAAATAAGTTTGTTCTCGGATACATGTAGTGGGCAAAATAGGAACCAGTTTATTGCAGCGCTATTAATGTTCATAGTACAAAACAGCAATTTAAATATTATACAGCACAATTTTTTAGAGAGTGGCCATTTCTACATGGAAGTAGATTCCATGCATAGTGCAATTGAAAATGCGAAAAAAAATGTTCCAGTATATACTATGCATGACTGGTTAAACATTTTTCGATTAGCACGCTCCAATCGAGTTCGAAATAAAAGAAGTGCGCCATACAACGTACATGAGTTAAGATACAACGACTTCCTTGACTTAAAGGCACTAGCTGCTAAGACTTTTAAAAATCGAACTATAGACGAAAATGGAAATCGTGTTAATTAGTTAAAAATTAAAACTATGCGATATGAAAGAGATAAACCCCAGCACGTGCTGTTTAAGTATAATTATAGTGATCCAGAGTTCCTTGTGATCAATGCAGGTGGGCGTAATAGAACATCCAGCAATATCATGGCAACAAAAATACCGCATTTGTATTTGACAGAAATTCCTATTTCTCACCAGAAAAAGCAAGATCTTTTGAAGTTATGCAAAACGGGTGCAATTCCTTCTGAATTTCATGGCTGGTATCAGTCTATAACAACATGTGGTAAAAAGAAAGATGTAGCTCCAGAGCCATCACTATGGTCTGATTCTGATTCGGATTAATGATCGTATACGGTACCGCATTTCCATTATTTTTATTTTTTCCAATAATTTCTTTTTGTATTTAGCATTACATTGTATTTAGGATTACATTGTAAAGAAATGAAATAAGTAATATTAATTTCTTTGTATTTTTTATTGAATAAATATTCCCGATAATTTGACCAAGACAGAAAAATTTCTAAATTAGTACATGTAAAAATGACCAAGTCATTTTTTTTTGAAACCAGAACAGATAAACACGTTTTGAAGAGTTATTGTAAATCAGTAAAAACATATTTAATATCTTGATAAAAAATGTTGCAGTATTTTTCCTATATTCTGAAAAAAAAAATAGTATGAAAAAACGAGAATTTTCAACTTCAATTATCTAGAAACTATGATTATTGACTTGGTCACTTTTGGCAGTATGCCCACGACAAATGAAATTTTCGAAAATCGGGTGAAAAGTCGATTTTTTTTTTTCGTTTCGCATGCTTATAAACACAAATAAAATTTTCGAAAATCGGGTCGTTTTTTTAACGTTTTTTACGCGTTTTTTCACATGTATTGAAACACAAATGAAATTTTCGAAAATCGGGTGAAAAGTCGATTTATTTTTCGTTTCGCATGCTTCCAAACACAAATGAAATTTTCGAAAATCGGGTGAAAAGTCGATTTTTTTTTTCGTTTCGCATGCTTCCAAACACAAATGAAATTTTCGAAAATCGGATGAAAAGTCGATTTTTTTTTTCGTTTCGCATGCTTCCAAACAAATGAAATTTTCGAAAATCGGGTGAAAAGTCGATTTTTTTTTCGTTTCGCATGCTTCCAAACACAAATGAAATTTTCGAAAATCGGGTGAATAGTCGATTTTTTTTTCGTTTCGCATGCTTCCAAACACAATGAAATTTTCGAAAATCGGGTGAAAAGTCGATTTTTTTTTTCGTTTCGCATGCTTCCAAACACAAATGAAATTTTCGAAAATCGGGTGAAAAGTCGATTTTTTTTTCGTTTCGCATGCTTCCAAACACAAATGAAATTTTCGAAAATCGGGTGAAAAGTCGATTTTTTTTTCGTTTCGCATGCTTCCAAACACAAATGAAATTTTCGAAAATCGGGTGAAAAGTCGATTTTTTTTCGTTTTTTACGCGTTTCACATGTATTGAAACACAAATGAAATTTTCGAAAATCGGGTGATAAGTCGATTTTTTTTGTTTCGCATGCTTCCAAACACAAATGAAATTTTCGAAAATCGGGTGAAAAGTCGATTTTTTTTGTTTCGCATGCTTCCAAACACAAATAAAATTTTCGAAAATCGGGTGAAAAGTCGATTTTTTTTCGTTTCGCATGCTTCCAAACACAAATGAAATTTTCGAAAATCGGGTAATAAGTCGATTTTTTTATTCGTTTTGCATGCTTCCAAACACAAATGCAATTTTCGAAAATCGGGTGAAAAGTCGATTTTTTTTTCGTTTCGCATGCTTATAAACACAAATAAAATTTTCGAAAATCGGGTCGTTTTTTTAACGTTTTTTACGCGTTTTTTCACATGTATTGAAACACAAATGAAATTTTCGAAAATCGGGTGAAAAGTCGATTTTTTTTTCGTTTCGCATGCTTCCAAACACAAATGAAATTTTCGAAAATCGGGTGAAAAGTCGATTTTTTTTCGTTTTTTACGCGTTTCACATGTATTGAAACACAAATGAAATTTTCGAAAATCGGGTGAAAAGTCGATTTTTTTTTCGTTTCGCATGCTTCCAAACACAAATGAAATTTTCGAAAATCGGATGAAAAGTCGATTTTTTTTTTCGTTTCGCATGCTTCCAAACAAATGAAATTTTCGAAAATCGGGGAAAAGTTTTTTTTTTTTTCGTTTCGCATGCTTCCAAACACAAATGAAATTTTCGAAAATCGGGTGAATAGTCGATTTTTTTTTCGTTTCGCATGCTTCCAAACACAATGAAATTTTCGAAAATCGGGTGAAAAGTCGATTTTTTTTTTCGTTTCGCATGCTTCCAAACACAAATGAAATTTTCGAAAATCGGGTGAAAAGTCGATTTTTTTTTCGTTTCGCATGCTTCCAAACACAAATGAAATTTTCGAAAATCGGGTGAAAAGTCGATTTTTTTTTTCGTTTCGCATGCTTCCAAACACAAATGAAATTTTCGAAAATTGGGTGAAAAGTCGATTTTTTTTTCGTTTCGCATGCTTTCAAACACAAATGAAATTTTTGAAAATCGGGTGAAAAGTCGATTTTTTTTTGTTTTTTAGGCGTTTCACATGTATTGAAACACAAATGAAATTTTCGAAAATCGTTTAAAAAGTCGATTTTTTTTTCGTTTCGCATGCTTTCAAACACAAATGAAATTTTTGAAAATCGGGTGAAAAGTCGATTTTTTTTTGTTTTTTAGGCGTTTCACATGTATTGAAACACAAATGAAATTTTCGAAAATCGTTTAAAAAGTCGATTTTTTTTTCGTTTCGCATGCTTTCAAACACAAATGAAATTTTTGAAAATCGGGTGAAAAGTCGATTTTTTTTTTTTCGTTTTTTAGGCGTTTCACATGTATTGAAACACAAATGAAATTTTCGAAAATCGTTTAAAAAGTCGATTTTTTTTTTCGTTTCGCATGCTTCCAAACACAAATGAAATTTTCGAAAATCGGGTGAAAAGTCGATTTTTTTTTTCGTTTTTTACGCGTTTCACATGTATTGAAACAAATGAAATTTTCGAAAATCGGGTGAAAAGTCGAATTTTTTTTTCGTATCGCATGCTTCCAAACACAAATGAAATTTTCGAAAATCAGGTGAAAAGTCGATTTTTTTTTTGTTTCGCATGCTTCCAAACACAAATGAAATTTTCGAAAATCGGGTAAAAAGTCGATTTTTTTTTATTCGTTTTGCATGCTTCCAAACACAAATGAAATTTTTGAAAATCGGGTGAAAAGTCGATTTTTTTCGTTTTTTACGCGTTTCACATGTAATGAAACACAAATGAAATTTTCGAAAATCGGGTGAAAAGTCGATTTTTTTTTTTCGTTTCGCATGCTTCCAAACACAAATGAAATTTTCGAAAATCGGGTAATAAGTCGATTTTTTTATTCGTTTTGCATGCTTCCAAACACAAATGAAATTTTCGAAAATCGGGTGAAAAGTCGATTTTTTTTCGTTTCGCATGCTTCCAAACACAAATGAAATTTTCGAAAATCGGGTGAAAAGTCGATTTTTTTTCGTTTTTTACGCGTTTCACGTGTATTGAAACACAAATGAAATTTTCGAAAATCGGGTGAAAAGTCGATTTTTTTTTTCGTTTCGCATGCTTATAAACACAAATAAAATTTTCGAAAATCGGGTCGATTTTTTTTCGTTTTTTACGCGTTTCACATGTATTGAAACACAAATGAAATTTTCGAAAATCGGGTGAAAAGTCGATTTTTTTGTTTCGCATGCTTCCAAACACAAATAAAATTTTCGAAAATCGGGTGAAAAGTCGATTTTTTTTTTTCGTTTCGCATGCTTCCAAACACAAATGAAATTTTCGAAAATCGGGTAATAAGTCGATTTTTTTATTCGTTTTGCATGCTTCCAAACACAAATGAAATTTTCGAAAATCGGGTGAAAAGTCGATTTTTTTTCGTTTCGCATGCTTCCAAACACAAATGAAATTTTCGAAAATCGGGTGAAAAGTCGATTTTTTTTTTCGTTTCGCATGCTTATAAACACAATAAAATTTTCGAAAATCGGGTCGTTTTTTTAACGTTTTTTACGCGTTTTTTCACATGTATTGAAACACAAATGAAATTTTCGAAAATCGGGTGAAAAGTCGATTTTTTTTTCGTTTCGCATCCTTCCAAACACAAATGAAATTTTCGAAAATTGGGTGTAAAGTCGATTTTTTTTTCGTTTCGCATGCTTCTAAACACAAATGAAATTTTGGAAAATCGGGTGAAAAGTCGATTTTTTTTTCGTTTCGCATGCTTCCAAACACAAATGAAATTTTCGAAAATCGGTTGAAAAGTCGATTTTTTTTCGTTTTTCACGCGTTTACATGTATTGAAACACAAATGAAATTTTCGAAAATCGGGTGAAAAGTCGATTTTTTTTTCGTTTCGCATGCTTCCAAACACAAATGAAATTTTCGCAAATCGGGTGAAAAGTCGATTTTTTTTTTCGTTTCGCATGCTTCCAAACACAAATAAAATTTTCGAAAGTTGGGTGAAGTGTCGATTTTTTTTTCGTTTCGCATGCTTCCAAACACAAATGAAATTTTCGAAAATCGGGTGAAAAGTCGATTTTTTTTTCGTTTCGCCTGCTTCCAAACACAAATGAAATTTTCGAAAATCGGGTGAAAAGTCGATTTTTTTTTTCGTTTCGCATGCTTCCAAACACAAATGAAATTTTCGAAAATCGAGTGAAAAGTCGATTTTTTTTTCGTTTCGCATGCTTCCAAACACAAATGAAATTTTCGAAAATCGGGTGAAAAGTCGATTTTTTTTTCGTTTCGCCTGCTTCCAAACACAAATGAAATTTTCGAAAATCGGGTGAAAAGTCGATTTTTTTTTTCGTTTCGCATGCTTCCAAACACAAATGAAATTTTCGAAAATCGGGTAATAAGTCGATTTTTTTATTCGTTTTGCATGCTTCCAAACACAAATGAAATTTTCGAAAATCGGGTGAAAAGTCGATTTTTTTTCGTTTCGCATGCTTCCAAACACAAATGAAATTTTCGAAAATCGGGTGAAAAATCGATTTTTTTTTTCGTTTCGCATGCTTCCAAACACAAATAAAATTTTCGAAAATCGGGTGAAAAGTCGATTTTTTTTCGTTTTTTACGCGTTTTACGTGTATTGAAACACAAATGAAATTTTCGAAAATCGGGTGAAAAGTCGATTTTTTTTTTCGTTTCGCATGCTTATAAACACAAATAAAATTTTCGAAAATCGGGTCGATTTTTTTTCGTTTTTTACGCGTTTCACATGTATTGAAACACAAATGAAATTTTCGAAAATCGGGTGAAAAGTCGATTTTTTTTTCGTTTTTTACGCGTTTCACATGTATTGAAACACAAATGAAATTTTCGAAAATCGGGTGAAAAGTCGATTTTTTTTTCGTTTCGCATGCTTCCAAACACAAATGAAATTTTCGAAAATTGGGTGTAAAGTCGATTTTTTTTTCGTTTCGCATGCTTCCAAACACAAATGAAATTTTCGAAAATCGGTTGAAAAGTCGATTTTTTTTCGTTTTTTACGCGTTTCACATGTATTGAAACACAAATGAAATTTTCGAAAATCGGGTGAAAAGTCGATTTTTTTTTCGTTTTTTACGCGTTTCACATGTATTGAAACACAAATGAAATTTTCGAAAATCGGGTGAAAAGTCGATTTTTTTTTCGTTTCGCATGCTTCCAAACACAAATGAAATTTTCGAAAATTGGGTGTAAAGTCGATTTTTTTTTCGTTTCGCATGCTTCCAAACACAAATGAAATTTTCGAAAATCGGGTGAAAAATCGATTTTTTTTTTCGTTTCGCATGCTTCCAAACACAAATAAAATTTTCGAAAGTTGGGTGAAGTGTCGATTTTTTTTTTCGTTTCGCATGCTTCCAAACAAAAATGAAATTTTCGAAAATCGGGTGAAAAGTCGATTTTTTGTCGTTTCGCATGCTTCCAAACACAAATGAAATTTTCGAAAATCGGGTGAAAAGTCGATTTTTTTTCGTTTTTTACGCGTTTCACATGTATTGAAACACAAATGAAATTTTCGAAAATCGGGTGAAAAGTCGATTTTTTTTTCGTTTCGCATGCTTCCAAACACAAATGAAATTTTCGAAAATCGGGTGAAAAGTCGATTTTTTTTTCGTTTCGCATGCTTCCAAAACCAAATGAAATTTTCGAAAATCGGATGAAAAGTCGATTTTTTTTTTCGTTTCGCATGCTTCCAAACACAAATGAAATTTTCGAAAATTGGGTGTAAAGTCGATTTTTTTTTCGTTTCGCATGCTTCCAAACACAAATGAAATTTTCGAAAATCGGTTGAAAAGTCGATTTTTTTTCGTTTTTTACGCGTTTCACATGTATTGAAACACAAATGAAATTTTCGAAAATCGGGTGAAAAGTCGATTTTTTTTTCGTTTTTTACGCGTTTCACATGTATTGAAACACAAATGAAATTTTCGAAAATCGGGTGAAAAGTCGATTTTTTTTTCGTTTCGCATGCTTCCAAACACAAATGAAATTTTCGAAAATTGGGTGTAAAGTCGATTTTTTTTTCGTTTCGCATGCTTCCAAACACAAATGAAATTTTCGAAAATCGGGTGAAAAATCGATTTTTTTTTTCGTTTCGCATGCTTCCAAACACAAATAAAATTTTCGAAAGTTGGGTGAAGTGTCGATTTTTTTTTTCGTTTCGCATGCTTCCAAACACAAATGAAATTTTCGAAAATCGGGTGAAAAGTCGATTTTTTTTTCGTTTCGCATGCTTCCAAACACAAATGAAATTTTCGAAAATCGGGTGAAAAGTCGATTTTTTTTCGTTTTTTACGCGTTTCACATGTATTGAAACACAAATGAAATTTTCGAAAATCGGGTGAAAAGTCGATTTTTTTTTCGTTTCGCATGCTTCCAAACACAAATGAAATTTTCGAAAATCGGGTGAAAAGTCGATTTTTTTTTCGTTTCGCATGCTTCCAAACACAAATGAAATTTTCGAAAATCGGGTGAAAAGTCGATTTTTTTTCGTTTTTTACGCGTTTCACATGTATTGAAACACAAATGAAATTTTCGAAAATCGGGTGAAAAGTCGATTTTTTTTTCGTTTCGCATGCTTCCAAACACAAATGAAATTTTCGAAAATCGGGTGAAAAGTCGATTTTTTTTTCGTTTCGCATGCTTCCAAAACCAAATGAAATTTTCGAAAATCGGATGAAAAGTCGATTTTTTTTTTCGTTTCGCATGCTTCCAAACACAAATGAAATTTTCGAAAATCGGGTGATAAGTCGATTTTTTTTTTGTTTTTTAGGCGTTTCACATGTATTGAAACACAAATGAAATTTTCGAAAATCGTTTAAAAAGTCGATTTTTTTTTCGTTTCGCATGCTTCCAAACACAAATGAAATTTTCGAAAATCGGGTGAAAAGTCGATTTTTTTTTCGTTTTGCATGCTTCCAAACACAAATGAAATTTTCGAAAATCGGGTGAAAAGTCGATTATTTTTCGTTTTTTACGCGTTTCACATGTATTGAAACACAAATGAAATTATCGAAAATCGAGTGAAAAGTCGATTTTTTTTTCGTTTCGCATGCTTCCAAACACAAATGAAATTTTCGAAAATCGGGTGAAAAGTCGATTTTTTTTTCGTTTCGCATGCTTCCAAACACAAATGAAATTTTCGAAAATCGGGTGAAAAGTCGATTTTTTTTTGTTTCGCATGCTTCCAAACAAATGAAATTTTCGAAAATCGGGTGAAAAGTCGATTTGTTTTTCGTTTCGCATGCTTCCAAACACAAATGAAATTTTCGAAAATCGGGTGAAAAGTCGATTTTTTTTTCGTTTCGCATGCTTCCAAACAAATGAAATTTTCAAAAATCGGGTGAAAAGTCGATTTTTTTTCGTTTTTTACGCGTTTCACATGTATTGAAACACAAATGAAATTTTCGAAAATCGGGTGAAAAGTCGATTTTTTTTTCGTTTCGCATGCTTCCAAACACAAATGAAATTTTCGAAAATTGGGTGTAAAGTCGATTTTTTTTTCGTTTCGCATGCTTCTAAACACAAATGAAATTTTGGAAAATCGGGTGAAAAGTCGATTTTTTTTTCGTTTCGCATGCTTCCAAACACAAATGAAATTTTCGAAAATCGGGTGAAAAGTCGATTTTTTTTCGTTTTTACGCGTTTCACATGTATTGAAACACAAATGAAATTTTCGAAAATCGGGTGAAAAGTCGATTTTTTTTTCGTTTCGCATGCTTCCATACACAAATGAAATTTTCGAAAATCGGGTGAAAAGTCGATTTTTTTTTCGTTTCGCATGCTTCCAAACACAAATGAAATTTTCGAAAATCGGGTAAAAAGTCGATTTTTTTTTATTCGTTTTGCATGCTTCCAAACACAAATGAAATTTTCGAAAATCGGGTGATAAGTCGATTTTTTTTTCGTTTCGCATGCTTCCAAACACAAATGAAATTTTCGAAAATCGGGTGAAAAGTCGATTTTTTTTTCGTTTTGCATGCTTCCAAACACAAATGAAATTTTCGAAAATCGGGTGAAAAGTCGATTTTTTTTTTCGTTTCGCATGCTTCCAAACACAAATGAAATTTTCGAAAATCGGGTGATAAGTCGATTTTTTTTGTTTCGCATGCTTCCAAACACAAATGAAATTTTCGAAAATCGGGTAATAAGTCGATTTTTTTATTCGTTTTGCATGCTTCCAAACACAAATGAAATTTTCGAAAATCGGGTGAAAAGTCGATTTTTTTTTTCGTTTCGCATGCTTATAAACACAAATGAAATTTTCGAAAATCGGGTGAAAAGTCGATTTTTTTTTCGTTTCGCATGATTCCAAACACAAATGAAATTTTTGAAAATCGGGTGAAAAGTCGATTTTTTTTTCGTTTCGCATGCTTCCAAACACAAATGAAATGTTCGAAAATCGGGTGAAAAGTCGATTTTTTTTCGTTTTTTACGCGTTTCACATGTATTGAAACAAATGAAATTTTCGAAAATCGGGTGAAAAGTCGATTTTTTTTTCGTTTCGCATGCTTCCAAACAAAAATGAAATTTTCGAAAATCGGGTGAAAAATCGATTTTTTTTTCGTTTCGCATGATTCCAAACACAAATGAAATTTTCGAAAATCGGGTGAAAAGTCGATTTTTTTTTCGTTTCGCATGAACACAAATGAAATTTTCGAAAATTGGGTGTAAAGTCGATTTTTTTTTCGTTTCGCATGCTTCCAAACACAAATGAAATTTTCGAAAATCGGGTGAAAAGTCGATTTTTTTTTCGTTTCGCATGCTTCCAAACACAAATGAACTTTTCGAAAATCGGGTGAAAAGTCGATTTTTTTTTCGTTTTGCATGCTTCCAAACACAAATGAAATTTTCGAAAATTGGGTGTAAAGTCGATTTTTTTTTCGTTTCGCATGCTTCCAAACACAAATGAAATTTTCGAAAATTGGGTGTAAAGTCGATTTTTTTTTCGTTTCGCATGAACACAAATGAAATTTTCGAAAATTGGGTGTAAAGTCGATTTTTTTTTCGTTTCGCATGCTTCCAAACACAAATGAAATTTTCGAAAATCGGGTGATAAGTCGATTTTTTTTTCGTTTCGCATGCTTCCAAACACAAATGAAATTTTCGAAAATCGGGTGAAAAGTCGATTTTTTTTTCGTTTCGCATGCTTCCAAACACAAATGAACTTTTCGAAAATCGGGTGAAAAGTCGATTTTTTTTTCGTTTTGCATGCTTCCAAACACAAATGAAATTTTCGAAAATTGGGTGTAAAGTCGATTATTTTTTCGTTTCGCATGCTTCCAAACAAAAATGAAATTTTCGAAAATCGGGTGAAAAATCAATTTTTTTTTTCGTTTCGCATGCTTCCAAACACAAATGAAATTTTCGAAAATCGGGTGAAAAGTCGATTTTTTTTTCGTTTCGCATGCTTCCAAACACAAATGAAATTTTCGAAAATTGGGTGTAAAGTCGATTTTTTTTTTGTTTTGCATGCTTCCAAACACAAATGAAATTTTCGAAAATTGGGTGTAAAGTCGATTTTTTTTTTGTTTTGCATGCTTCCAAACACAAATGAAATTTTCGAAAATCGGGTGAAAAGTCTATTTTTTTTTTCGTTTCCAAACACAAATTAAATTTTTGAAAATCGGGTGAAAAGTCTATTTTTTTTTTCGTTTCGCATGCTTCCAAACA
The DNA here is from genome assembly GCA_963932245.1 of Tachinus rufipes. Classification (NCBI taxonomy): domain Eukaryota; kingdom Metazoa; phylum Arthropoda; class Insecta; order Coleoptera; family Staphylinidae; genus Tachinus; species Tachinus rufipes. Next base: position 14,383,511 of record OZ010748.1, on the reverse strand, counting down.
CAAATGAAATTTTCGAAAATCAGGTGAAAAGTCGATTTTTTTTTCGTTTTTTACGCGTTTCACATGTATTGAAACAAATGAAATTTTCGAAAATCGGGTGAAAAGTAAATTTTTTTTGTTTCGCATGCTTCCAAACACAAATGAAATTTTCGAAAATCGGGTGAAAAGTCGATTTTTTTTTCGTTTCGCATGCTTCCAAACACAAATGAAATTTTCGAAAATTGGGTGTAAAGTCGATTTTTTTTTCGTTTCGCATGCTTCCAAACACAAATGAAATTTTCGAAAATCGGGTGAAAAGTCGATTTTTTTTTCGTTTCGCATGCTTCCAAACACAAATGAACTTTTCGAAAATCGGGTGAAAAGTCGATTTTTTTTTCGTTTTGCATGCTTCCAAACACAAATGAAATTTTCGAAAATTGGGTGTAAAGTCGATTTTTTTTTTCGTTTCGCATGCTTCCAAACACAAATGAAATTTTCGAAAATCGGGTGAAAAGTCGATTTTTTTTTTCGTTTCGCATGCTTCCAAACACAAATGAAATTTTCGAAAATCGGGTGAAAAGTCGATTTTTTTTTCGTTTTTTACGCGTTTCGCATGTATTGAAACACAAATGAAATTTTCGAAAATCGGGTGAAAAGTCGATTTTTTTTTTCGTTTCGCATGCTTCCAAACACAAATGAAATTTTCGAAAATCGGGTGAAAAGTTGATTTTTTTTTTCGTTTCGCATGCTTTCAAACACAAATGAAAATTTCGAAAATCGGGTGAAAAGTCTATTTTTTTGCGTTTCGCATGCTTCCAAACACAAATGAAATTTTTGAAAATCGGGTGAAAAGTAGATTTTTTTCGTTTTTTACGCGTTTCACATGTATTGAAACACAAATGAAATTTTCGAAAATCGGGTGAAAAGTCGATTTTTTTTTTCGTTTCGCATGCTTTCAAACACAAATGAAATTTTCGAAAATCGGGTGAAAAGTCGATTTTTTTTTTCGTTTCGCATGCTTCCAAACACAAATGAAATTTTCGAAAATCGGGTAAAAAGTTGATTTTTTTTTTCGTTTCGCATGCTTTCAAACACAAATGAAATTTTCGAAAATCGGGTGAAAAGTCGATTTTTTTTTCGTTTTTTACGCGTTTCACATGTATTGAAACAAATGAAATTTTCGAAAATCGGGTGAAAAGTCGATTTTTTTTTCGTTTCGCATGCTTCCAAACACAAATGAAATTTTCGAAAATCGGTTGAAAAGTCGATTTTTTTTTCGTTTCGCATGCTTCCAAACACAAATGAAATTTTCGAAAATCGGGTGAAAAGTCGATTTTTTTTCGTTTTTTACGCGTTTCACATGTATTGAAACAAATGAAATTTTCGAAAATCGGGTGAAAAGTCGATTTTTTTTTTCGTTTCGCATGCTTCCAAACACAAATGAAATTTTCGAAAATCGGGTGAAAAGTCGATTTTTTTTTGTTTCGCATGCTTCCAAACACAAATGAAATTTTCGAAAATCGGGTGAAAAGTCGATTTTTTTTTTCGTTTTTTAGGCGTTTCACATGTATTGAAACACAAATGAAATTTTCGAAAATCGGGTGAAAAGTCGATTTTTTTTCGTTTTTTACGCGTTTCACATGTATTGAAACACAAATGAAATTTTCGAAAATCGGGTGAAAAGTCGATTTTTTTTTTCGTTTTTTAGGCGTTTCACATGTATTGAAACACAAATGAAATTTTCGAAAATCGGGTGAAAAGTCGATTTTTTTTTCGTTTCGCATGCTTCCAAACACAAATGAAATTTTCGAAAATCGGTTGAAAAGTCGATTTTTTTTTTCGTTTCGCATGCTTCCAAACACAAATGAAATTTTCGAAAATCGGGTGAAAAGTCGATTTTTTTTTCGTTTCGCATGCTTCCAATCACAAATGAAATTTTCGAAAATCGGGTGAAAAGTCGATTTTTTTTTCGTTTTTTTCGCGTTTCACATGTATTGAAACACAAATGAAATTTTCGAAAATCGGGTGAAAAGTCGATTTTTTTTTCGTTTCGCATGCTTCCAAACACAAATGAAATTTTCGAAAATCGGTTGAAAAGTCGATTTTTTTTTCGTTTTGCATGCTTCCAAACACAAATGAAATTTTCGAAAATCGGGTGAAAAGTCGATTTCTTTTCGTTTTTTACGCGTTTCACATGTATTGAAACACAAATGAAATTTTCGAAAATCGGGTGAAAAGTCGATTTTTTTTTCGTTTCGCATGCTTCCAAACACAAATGAAATTTTCGAAAATCGGTTGAAAAGTCGATTTTTTTTTCGTTTCGCATGCTTCCAAACACAAATGAAATTTTCGAAAACCGGGTGAAAAGTCGATTTTTTTTCGTTTTTTACGCGTTTCACATTTATTGAAACAAATGAAATTTTCGAAAATCGGGTGGAAAGTCTATTTTTTTGCGTTTCGCATGCTTCCAAACAAAAATGAAATTTTTGAAAATCGGGTGAAAAGTTGATTTTTTTCTTTTTTTACGCGTTTCACATGTATTGAAACACAAATGAAATTTTCGAAAATCGGGTGAAAAGTCGATTTTTTTTTCGTTTCGCATGCTTCCAAACAGAAATGAAATTTTCGAAAATCGGGTGAAAAGTCGATTTTTTTTCGTTTTTTACGCGTTTCACATGTATTGAAACACAAATGAAATTTTCGAAAATCGGGTGAAAAGTTGATTTTTTTTTCGTTTCGCATGCTTCCAAACACAAATGAAATTTTCGAAAATCGGGTGAAAAGTCGAATTTTTTTTCGTTTCGCATGCTTCCAAACACAAATGAAATTTTCGAAAATCGGGTGAAAAGTCGATTTTTTTTTTTCGTTTCGCTTGCTTCCAAACACAAATGAAATTTTCGAAAATCGGTTGAAAAGTCGATTTTTTTTTCGTTTCGCATGCTTCCAAACACAAATGAAATTTTCGAAAATCGGTTGAAAAGTCGATTTTTTTTTCGTTTCGCATGCTTCCAAACACAAATGAAATTTTCGAAAATCGGGTGGAAAGTCTATTTTTTTGCGTTTCGCATGCTTCCAAACACAAATGAAATTTTTGAAAATCGGGGGAAAAGTCGATTTTTTTCTTTTTTTACGCGTTTCACATGTATTGAAACACAAATGAAATTTTCGAAAATCGGGTGAAAAGTCGATTTTTTTTTCGTTTCGCATGCTTCCAAACACAAATGAAATTTTCGAAAATCGGGTGAAAAGTCGATTTTTTTTTCGTTTCGCATGCTTCCAAACACAAATTATATTTTTGAAAATCGGGTGAAAAGTCGATTTTTTTTCGTTTTTTACGCGTTTCACATGTATTGAAACAAATGAAATTTTCGAAAATTGGGTGTAAAGTCGATTTTTTTTTCGTTTCGCATGCTTCCAAACACAAATGAAATTTTCGAAAATCGGGTGAAAAGTCGATTTTTTTTTCGTTTCGCATGCTTCCAAACACAAATGAAATTTTCGAAAATCGGGTGAAAAGTCGATTTTTTTTTCGTTTCGCATGCTTCCAAACACAAATGAAATTTTCGAAAATCGGGTGAAAAGTCGATTTTTTTTTTCGTTTCGCATGCTTCCAAACACAAATGAAGTTTTCGAAAATCGTGTGAAAAGTCGATTTTTTTTCGTTTTTTACATGTGAACACAAATGAAGTTTTTGAAAATCGGGTGAAAAGTCGATTTTTTTTTGTTTTGCATGCTTCCAAACATAAATGAAATTTTCGAAAATCGGGTGAAAAGTCTATTTTTTTTTTGTTTCGCATGCTTCCAAACACAAATTAAATTTTTGAAAATCGGGTGAAAAGTCTATTTTTTTTTTCGTTTCGCATGCTTCCAAACACAAATGAAATTTTCGAAAATCGGGTGAAAAGTCGATTTTTTTTTCGTTTCGCATGCTTCCAAACACAAATGAAATTTTCGAAAATCGGGTGAAAAGTCGATTTTTTTTTCGTTTCGCATGCTTCCAAAGACAAATGAAATTTTCGAAAATCGGGTGAAAAGTCGATTTTTTTTTCGTTTCGCATGCTTCCAAACACAAATGAAATTTTCGAAAATCGGGTGAAAAGTCGATTTTTTTTTCGTTTCGCATGCTTCCAAACACAAATGAAATTTTCGAAAATCGGGAAAAAAGTCGATTTTTTTTCGTTTTTTACGCGTTTCACATGTATTGAAACAAATGAAATTTTCGAAAATCGGGTGAAAAGTCGATTTTTTTTCGTTTTTTACGCGTTTCACATGTATTGAAACACAAATAAAATTTTCGAAAATCGGGTGAAAAGTCGATTTTTTTTTTTTCGTTTCGCATGCTTCCAAACACAAATAAAATTTTCGAAAATCGGGTGAAAAGTCGATTTTTTTTTTCGTTTCGCATGCTTCCAAACACAAATGAAGTTTTCGAAAATCGTGTGAAAAGTCGATTTTTTTTTGTTTTTTACATGTGAACACAAATGAAGTTTTTGAAAATCGGGTGAAAAGTCTATTTTTTTTTTCGTTTCGCATGCTTCCAAACACAAATGAAATTTTCGAAAATCGGGTGAAAAGTCGATTTTTTTTTCGTTTCGCATGCTTCCAAACACAAATGAAATTTTCGAAAATCGGGTGAAAAGTCGATTTTTTTTCGTTTTTTACGCGTTTCACATGTATTGAAACAAATGAAATTTTCGAAAATCGGGTAAAAAGTCGATTTTTTTTTCGTTTCGCATGCTTCCAAACACAAATGAAATTTTCGAAAATTGGGTGTAAATTCGATTTTTTTTTCGTTTCGCATGCTTCCAAACACAAATGAAATTTTCGAAAATCGGGTGAAAAGTCGATTTTTTTTTCGTTTCGCATGCTTCCAAACACTAATGAACTTTTCGAAAATCGGGTGAAAAGTCGATTTTTTTTTTCGTTTCGCATGCTTCCAAACACAAATGAAATTTTCGAAAATTGGGTGTAAAGTCGATTTTTTTTTCGTTTCGCATGCTTCCAAACACAAATGAAATTTTCGAAAATCGGGTGAAAAGTCGATTTTTATTTTCGTTTCGCATGCTTCCAAACACAAATAAAATTTTCGAAAATCGGGTGAAAAGTCGATTTTTTTTCGGTTTTTACATGTGAACACAAATGAAGTTTTTGAAAATCGGGTGAAAAGTCGATTTTTTTTTTGTTTTGCATGCTTCCAAACACAAATGAAATTTTCGAAAATCGGGTGAAAAGTCGATTTTTTTTTTCGTTTCGCATGCTTCCAAACACAAATGAAATTTTCGAAAATCGGGTGAAAAGTCGATTTTTTTTTCGTTTCGCATGCTTCCAAACACAAATGAAATTTTCGAAAATCGGGTGAAAAGTCGATTTTTTTTTCGTTTCGCATGCTTCCAAACACAAATGAAATTTTCGAAAATCGGGTGAAAAGTCGATTTTTTTTCGTTTCGCATGCTTCCAAACACAAATGAAATTTTCGAAAATCGGGTGAAAAGTCGATTTTTTTTTCGTTTCGCATGCTTCCAAACACAAATGAAATTTTCGAAAATCGGGTGAAAAATCGATTTTTTTTTCGTTTCGCATGCTTCCAAACACAAATGAAATTTTCGAAAATCGGGTGAAAAGTCGATTTTTTTTTTGTTTCGCATGCTTCCAAACACAAATTAAATTTTTGAAAATCGGGTGAAAAGTCTATTTTTTTTTTCGTTTCGCATGCTTCCAAACACAAATTAAATTTTTGAAAATCGGGTGAAAAGTCTATTTTTTTTTTCGTTTCGCATGCTTCCAAACACAAATGAAATTTTCGAAAATCGGGTGAAAAGTCGATTTTTTTTTCGTTTCGCATGCTTCCAAACACAAATGAAATTTTCGAAAGTCGGGTGAAAAGTCGATTTTTTTTCGTTTTTTACGCGTTTCACATGTATTGAAACAAATGAAATTTTCGAAAATCGGGTGAAAAGTCGATTTTTTTTTCGTTTCGCATGCTTCCAAACACAAATGAAATTTTCGAAAATTGGGTGTAAATTCGATTTTTTTTCGTTTCGCATGCTTCCAAACACAAATGAAATTTTCGAAAATTGGGTGTAAAGTCGATTTTTTTTTCGTTTCGCATGCTTCCAAACACAAATGAAATTTTCGAAAATTGGGTGTAAATTCGATTTTTTTTTCGTTTCGCATGCTTCCAAACACAAATGAAATTTTCGAAAATCGGGTGAAAAGTCGATTTTTTTTTCGTTTCGCATGCTTCCAAACACTAATGAACTTTTCGAAAATCGGGTGAAAAGTCGATTTTTTTTTCGTTTCGCATGCTTCCAAACACAAATGAAATTTTCGAAAATTGGGTGTAAAGTCGATTTTTTTTTCGTTTCGCATGCTTCCAAACACAAATGAAATTTTCGAAAATCGGGTGAAAAGTCGATTTTTTTTTTCGTTTCGCATGCTTCCAAACACAAATAAAATTTTCGAAAATCGGGTGAAAAGTCGATTTTTTTTCGGTTTTTACATGTGAACACAAATGAAGTTTTTGAAAATCGGGTGAAAAGTCGATTTTTTTTTTGTTTTGCATGCTTCCAAACACAAATGAAATTTTCGAAAATCGGGTGAAAAGTCGATTTTTTTTTTCGTTTCGCATGCTTCCAAACACAAATGAAATTTTCGAAAATCGGGTGAAAAGTCGATTTTTTTTTCGTTTCGCATGCTTCCAAACACAAATGAAATTTTCGAAAATCGGGTGAAAAGTCGATTTTTTTTTCGTTTCGCATGCTTCCAAACACAAATGAAATTTTCGAAAATCGGGTGAAAAGTTGATTTTTTTTTTTCGTTTCGCATGCTTCCAAACACAAATGAAATTTTCGAAAATCGGGTGAAAAGTCGATTTTTTTTTTCGTTTCGCTTGCTTCCAAACACAAATGAAATTTTCGAAAATCGGGTGAAAAGTCGATTTTTCTTTTCGTTTCGCATGCTTCCAAACACAAATGAAATTTTCGAAAATCGGGTAAAAAGTCGATTTTTTTTTATTCGTTTTGCATGCTTCCATACACAAATGAAATTTTCGAAAATCGGGTGAAAAGTCGATTTTTTTTTCGTTTCGCATGCTTCCAAACACAAATGATATTTTCGAAAATCAGGTGAAAAGTCGATTTTTTTTTGTTTTTTACGCGTTTCACATGTATTGAAACAAATGAAATTTTCGAAAATCGGGTGAGAAATCGATTTTTTTTCGTTTCGCATGCTTCCAAACACAAATGAAATTTTCGAAAATCGGGTGAAAAGTCGATTTTTTTTTCGTTTCGCATGCTTCCAAACACAAATGAAATTTTCGAAAATCGGGTGAAAAGTCGATTTTTTTTTCGTTTCGCATGCTTCCAAACACAAATGAAATTTTCGAAAATCGGGTGAAAAGTCTATTTTTTTTTCGTTTTTTACGCGTTTCACATGTATTGAAACACAAATGAAATTTTCGAAAATCGGGTGAGAAGTCGATTTTTTTTTATTCGTTTTGCATGCTTCCAAACACAAATGAAATTTTCGAAAATCGGGTGAAAAGTCGATTTTTTTTTCGTTTCGCATGCTTCCAAACACAAATGAAATTTTCGAAAATCGGGTAAAAAGTCGATTTTTTTTTTATTCGTTTTGCATGCTTCCAAACACAAATGAAATTTTCGAAAATCGGGTGAAAAGTCGATTTTTTTTTCGTTTCGCATGCTTCCAAACACAAATGATATTTTCGAAAATCGGGTGAAAAGTCGATTTTTTTTTCGTTTTTTACGCGTTTCACATGTATTGAAACACAAATGAAATTTTCGAAAATCGGGTGAAAAGTCGATTTTTTTTTCGTTTTTTACGAGTTTCACATCTATTGAAACACTAATAAAATTTTCGAAAATCGAGTGAAAAGTCGATTTTTTTTCGTTTTTTACGCGTTTCACATGTATTGAAACACAAATGAAATTTTCGAAAATCGGGTGAAAAGTCGATTTTTTTTTCGTTTTTTACGAGTTTCACATCTATTGAAACACTAATAAAATTTTCGAAAATCGGGTGAAAAGTCGATTTTTTTTCGTTTTTTACGCGTTTCACATGTATTGAAACACAAATGAAATTTTCGAAAATCGGGTGAAAAGTCGATTTTTTTTTTCGTTTTGCATGCTTCCAAACACAAATGAAATTTTCGAAAATCGGGTGAAAAGTCGATTTTTTTTTCGTTTCGCATGCTTCCAAACACAAATGAAATTTTCGAAAATCGGGTGAAAAGTCGATTTTTTTTTTCGTTTCGCATGCTTCCAAACACAAATGAAATTTTCGAAAATCGGGTGAAAAGTCGATTTTTTTTTCGTTTCGCATGCTTCCAAACACAAATGAAATTTTCGAAAATCGGGTGAAAAGTCTATTTTTTTTTTCGTTTCGCATGCTTCCAAACACAAATGAAATTTTCGAAAATCGGGTGAAAAGTCGATTTTTTTTTCGTTTTTTACGAGTTTCACATCTATTGAAACACTAATAAAATTTTCGAAAATCGGGTGAAAAGTCGATTTTTTTTCGTTTTTTACGCGTTTCACATGTATTGAAACACAAATGAAATTTTCGAAAATCGGGTAAAAAGTCGATTTTTTTTCGTTTTTTACGCGTTTCACATGTATTGAAACAAATGAAATTTTCGAAAATCGGGTGAAAAGTCGATTTTTTTTTATTCGTTTTGCATGCTTCCAAACACAAATGAAATTTTCGAAAATCGGGTAAAAAGTCGATTTTTTTTTATTCGTTTTGCATGCTTCCAAACACAAATGAAATTTTCGAAAATCGGGTGAAAAGTCGATTTTTTTTTCGTTTCGCATGCTTCCAAACACAAATGAAATTTTCGAAAATTGGGTGTAAAGTCGATTTTTTTTTCGTTTCGCATGCTTCCAAACACAAATGATATTTTCGAAAATCGGGTGAAAAGTCGATTTTTTTTCGTTTTTTACGCGTTTCACATGTATTGAAACAAATGAAATTTTCGAAAATCGGGTGAGAAGTCCATTTTTTTTCGTTTCGCATGCTTCCGTTTACAAATGAAATTTTCGAAAATTGGGTGTAAAGTCGATTTTTTTTTCGTTTCGCATGCTTCCAAACACAAATGAAATTTTCGAAAATCGGGTGAAAAGTCGATTTTTTTTTCGTTTCGCATGCTTCCAAACACAAATGAAATTTTCGAAAATCGGGTGAAAACTCGATTTTTTTTCGTTTTTTACGCGTTTCACATGTATTGAAACACAAATAAAATTTTCGAAAATCGGGTGAAAAGTCGATTTTTTTTTCGTTTCGCATGCTTCCAAACACAAATGAAATTTTCGAAAATTGGGTGTAAAGTCGATTTTTTTTTCGTTTCGCATGCTTCCAAACACAAATGAAATTTTCGAAAATCGGGTGAAAAGTCGATTTTTTTTTCGTTTCGCATGCTTCTTAACACAAATAAAATTTTCGAAAATCGGGTGAAAAGTCGATTTTTTTTCGTTTTTTACATGTGAACACAAATGAAGTTTTTGAAAATCGGGTGAAAAGTCGATTTTTTTTTTGTTTTGCATGCTTCCAAACACAAATAAAATTTTCGAAAATCGGGTGAAAAATTGATTTTTTTTTTCGTTTCGCATGCTTCCAAACACAAATGAAATTTTCGAAAATCGGGTGAAAAGTCGATTTTTTTTTTCGTTTCGCATGCTTCCAAACACAAATGAAATTTTCGAAAATCGGGTAAAAAGTCGATTTTTTTTATTCGTTTTGCATGCTTCCAAACACAAATGAAATTTTCGAAAATCGGGTGAAAAGTCGATTTTTTTTTCGTTTCGCATGATTCCAAACACAAATGAAATTTTTGAAAATCGGGTGAAAAGTCGATTTTTTTTTCGTTTCGCATGCTTCCAAACACAAATGAAATGTTCGAAAATCGGGTGAAAAGTCGATTTTTTTTTCGTTTTTTACGCGTTTCACATGTATTGAAACAAATGAAATTTTCGAAAATTGGGTGAAAAGTAAATTTTTTTTGTTTCGCATGCTTCCAAGCACAAATGAAATTTTCGAAAATCGGGTGAAAAGTCGATTTTTTTTTCGTTTCGCATGCTTCCAAACACAAATGAAATTTTCGAAAATTGGGTGTAAAGTCGATTTTTTTTTCGTTTCGCATGCTTCCAAACACAAATGAAATTTTCGAAAATCGGGTGAAAAGTCGATTTTTTTTTCGTTTCGCATGCTTCCAAACACAAATGAACTTTTCGAAAATCGGGTGAAAAGTCGATTTTTTTTTCGTTTCGCATGCTTCCAAACATAAATGAAATTTTCGAAAATTGGGTGTAAAGTCGATTTTTTTTTCGTTTCGCATGCTTCCAAACACAAATGAAATTTTCGAAAATCGGGTGAAAAGTCGATTTTTTTTCGTTTTTTACATGTGAACACAAATGAAATTTTCGAAAATCGGGTGAAAAGTCGATTTTTTTTCGTTTTTTACGCGTTTCACATGTATTGAAACAAATGAAATTTTCGAAAATCGGGTGAAAAGTCGATTTTTTTTCGTTTTTTACGCGTTTCACATGTATTGAAACACAAATGAAATTTTCGAAAATCGGGTGAAAAGTCGATTTTTTTTTTGTTTCGCATGCTTCCAAACACAAATGAAATTTTCGAAAATCGGGTGAAAAGTCGATTTTTTTTTCGTTTCGCATGCTTCCAAACACAAATGAAATTTTCGAAAATCGGGTGAAAAGTCGATTTTTTTTCGTTTTTTACGCGTTTCACATGTATTGAAACACAAATGAAATTTTCGAAAATCGGGTGAAAAGTCGATTTTTTTTTTCGTTTCGCATGCTTCCAAATACAAATGAAAATTTCGAAAATCGGGTGAAAAGTCGATTTTTTTTTCGTTTCGCATGCTTCCAAACACAAATAAAATATTCGAAAATCGGGTGAAAAGTCGATTTTTTTTTTCGTTTCGCTTGCTTCCAAACACAAGTGAAATTTTCGAAAATCGGGTGAAAAGTCGATTTTTTTTTCGTTTCGCATGCTTCCAAACACAAATGAAATTTTCGAAAATCGAGTAAAAAGTCGATTTTTTTTTATTCGTTTTGCATGCTTCCAAACACAAATGAAATTTTTGAAAATCGGGTGAAAAGTCGATTTTTTTTTCGTTTTTTACGCGTTTCACATGTATTGAAACACAAATGAAATTTTCGAAAATCGGGTGAAAAGTCGATTTTTTTTCGTTTTTTACGCGTTTCACATGTATTGAAACACAAATGAAATTTTCGAAAATCGGGTGAAAAGTCGATTTTTTTTTTCGTTTTTTAGGCGTTTCACATGTATTGAAACACAAATGAAATTTTTGAAAATCGGGTGAAAAGTCGATTTTTTTTCGTTTTTCACGCGTTTCACATGTATTGAAACAAATGAAATTTTCGAAAATCGGGTGAAAAGTCGATTTTTTTTATTCGTTTTGCATGCTTCCAAACACAAATGAAATTTTCGAAAATCGGGTGAAAAGTCGATTTTTTTTTTCGTTTTTTAGGCGTTTCACATGCATTGAAACACAAATGAAATTTTCGAAAATCGGGTTAAAAGTCGATTTTTTTTTTCGTTTTTTAGGCGTTTCACATGTATTGAAACACAAATGAAATTTTCGAAAATCGGGTGAAAAGTCGATTTTTTTTCGTTTTTTACGCGTTTCACATGTATTGAAACAAATGAAATTTTCGAAAATCGGGTGAAAAGTCGATTTTTTTTTCGTTTTTTACGCGTTTCACATGTATTGAAACAAATGAAATTTTCGAAAATCGGGTGAAAAGTCGATTTTTTTTTCGTTTCGCATGCTTCCAAACACAAATGAAATTTTCGAAAATCGGGTGAAAAGTCGATTTTTTTTCGTTTTTTACGCGTTTCACATGTAATTAAAACACAAATGAAATTTTCGAAAATCGGGTAATAAGTCGATTTTTTTATTCGTTTTGCATGCTTCCAAACACAAATGAAATTTTCGAAAATCGGGTGAAAAGTCGATTTTTTTTTCGTTTCGCATGCTTCCAAACACAAATGAAATTTTCGAAAATCGGTTGAAAAGTCGATTTTTTTTCGTTTCGCATGCTTCCAAACACAAATGAAATTTTCGAAAATCGGGTGAAAAGTCGATTTTTTTTCGTTTTTTACGCGTTTCACATGTATTGAAACACAAATGAAATTTTCGAAAATCGGGTGAAAAGTCGATTTTTTTTTCGTTTCGCATGCTTCCAAACACAAATGAAATTTTCGAAAATCGGGTGAAAAGTTGATTTTTTTTTCGTTTCGCATGCTTCCAAACACAAATGAAATTTTCGAAAATCGTGTGAAAAGTCTATTTTTTTGCGTTTCGCATGCTTCCAAACACAAATGAAATTTTTGAAAATCGGGTGAAAAGTCGATTTTTTTTTTGTTTCGCATGCTTCCAAACACAAATGAAATTTTCGAAAATCGGGTGGAAAGTCTATTTTTTTGCGTTTCGCATGCTTCCAAACACAAATGAAATTTTTGAAAATCGGGTGAAAAGTCGATTTTTTTCTTTTTTTACGCGTTTCACGTGTATTGAAACACAAATGAAATTTTCGAAAATCGGGTGAAAAGTCGATTTTTTTTTTCGTTTCGCTTGCTTCCAAACACAAATGAAATTTTCGAAAATCGGGTGAAAAGTCGATTTTTTTTTTTTCGTTTCGCATGCTTCCAAACACAAATGAAATTTTCGAAAATCGGGTGAAAAGTCGATTTTTTTTTCGTTTCGCATGCTTCCAAACACAAATGAAATTTTCGAAAATCGGGTGAAAAGTCGATTTTTTTTTCGTTTCGCATGCTTCCAAACACAAATGAAATTTTCGAAAATCGGGAAAAAAGTCGATTTTTTTTCGTTTTTTACGCGTTTCACATGTATTGAAACAAATGAAATTTTCGAAAATCGGGTGAAAAGTCGATTTTTTTTTCGTTTCGCATGCTTCCAAACACAAATGATATTTTCGAAAATTGGGTGTAAAGTCGATTTTTTTTTCGTTTCGCATGCTTCCAAACAAAAATGAAATTTTCGAAAATCGGGTGAAAAATCGATTTTTTTTTATTCGTTTTGCATGCTTCCAAACACAAATGAAATTTTCGAAAATCGGGTGATAAGTCGATTTTTTTTGTTTCGCATGCATCCAAACACAAATGAAATTTTCGAAAATCGGGTGAAAAGTCGATTTTTTTTGTTTCGCATGCATCCAAACACAAATGAAATTTTCGATAATCGGCTAAAAAGTCGATTTTTTTTTTCGTTTCGCATGCTTATAAACACAAATGAAATTTTCGAAAATCTGGTGAAAAGTCGAATTTTTTTCGTTTTTTACGCGTTTCACATGTATTGAAACACAAATGAAATTTTCGAAAATCGGGTGAAAAGTCGATTTTTTTTTTCGTTTCGCATGCTTCCAAACACAAATGAAATTTTCGAAAATCGGGAGAAAAGTCGATTTTTTTTTCGTTTCGCATGCTTCCAAACACAAATGAAATTTTCGAAAATCGGGTGAAAAGTCGATTTTTTTTATTCGTTTTGCATGCTTCCAAACACAAATGAAATTTTCGAAAATCGGGTGAAAAGTCGATTTTTTTTTTCGTTTTGCATGCTTCCAAACACAAATGAAATTTTCGAAAATCGGGTAAAAAGTCGATTTTTTTTTATTCGTTTTGCATGCTTCCAAACACAAATGAAATTTTCAAAAATCGGGTGAAAAGTCGAATTTTTTTCGTTTTTTACGCGTTTCACATGTATTGAAACACAAATGAAATTTTCGAAAATCGGGTGAAAAGTCGATTTTTTTTTCGTTTTTTACGAGTTTCACATCTATTGAAACACTAATAAAATTTTCGAAAATCGGGTGAAAAGTCGATTTATTTTTCGTTTCGCATGCTTCCAAACACAAATGAAATTTTCGAAAATCGGGTAAAAAGTCGATTTTTTTTTATTCGTTTTGCATGCTTCCAAACACAAATGAAATTTTCGAAAATCGGGTGAAAAGTCGAATTTTTTTCGTTTTTTACGCGTTTCACATGTATTGAAACACAAATGAAATTTTCGAAAATCGGGTGAAAAGTCGATTTTTTTTTCGTTTTTTACGAATTTCACATCTATTGAAACACTAATAAAATTTTCGAAAATCGGGTGAAAAGTCGATTTTTTTTTCGTTTCGCATGCTTCCAAACACAAATGAAATTTTCGAAAATCGGGTGAAAAGTCGATTTTTTTTTTCGTTTCGCATGCTTCCAAACACAAATGAAATTTTCGAAAATCGGGTGAAAAGTCGATTTTTTTTTCGTTTCGCATGCTTCCAAACACAAATGAAATTTTCGAAAATCGTGTGAAAAGTCGATTTTTTTTTTCGTTTCGCATGCTTCCAAACACTAATGAAATTTTCGAAAATCGGGTAAAAAGTCGATTTTTTTTTCGTTTCGCATGCTTCCAAACACAAATGAAATTTTCGAAAATCGGGTGAAAAGTCGATTTTTTTTTTCGTTTTGCATGCTTCCAAACACAAATGAAATTTTCGAAAATCGGGTGAAAAGTCGATTTTTTTTTCGTTTCGCATGCTTCCAAACACAAATGAAATTTTCGAAAATCGGGTGAAAAGTCGATTTTTTTTTTCGTTTCGCATGCTTCCAAACACAAATAAAATTTTCGAAAATTGGGTGAAAAGTCGATTTTTTTTTCGTTTCGCATGCTTCCAAACACAAATGAAATTTTCGAAAATCGGGTGAAAAGTCGATTTTTTTTTCGTTTCGCATGCTTCCAAACACAAATGAAATTTTCGAAAATCGGGTGAAAAGTCGATTTTTTTTTCGTTTCGCATGCTTCCAAACACAAATGAAATTTTCGAAAATCGGGTGAAAAGTCGATTTTTTTTTCGTTTCGCATGCTTCCAAACACAAATGAAATTTTCGAAAATCGGGTAAAAAGTCGATTTTTTTTTCGTTTCGCATGCTTATAAACACAAATGAAATTTTCGAAAATCGGGTGAAAAGTCGAATTTTTTTCGTTTTTTACGCGTTTCACATGTATTGAAACACAAATGAAATTTTCGAAAATCGGGTGAAAAGTCGATTTTTTTTTTCGATTCGCATGCTTCCAAACACAAATGAAATTTTCGAAAATCGGGTGAAAAGTCGATTTTTTTTTCGTTTCGCATGCTTCCAAACACAAATGAAATTTTCGAAAATCGGGTAAAAAGTCGATTTTTTTTTATTCGTTTTGCATGCTTCCAAACACAAATGAAATTTTCGAAAATCGGGTGAAAAGTCGTTTTTTTTTTTCGTTTCGCATGATTCCAAACACAAATGAAATTTTACAAATCGGGTGAAAAGTCGATTTTTTTTTCGTTTCGCATGCTTCCAAACAAAAATGAAATTTTCGAAAATCGGGTGAAAAGTCGATTTTTTTTCGTTTTTTACGCGTTTCACATGTATTGAAACACAAATGAAATTTTCGAAAATCGGGTGAAAAGTCGATTTTTTTATTCGTTTTGCATGCTTCCAAACACAAATAAAATTTTCGAAAATCGGGTGAAAAGTCTATTTTTTTTTTCGTTTTGCATGCTTCCAAACACAAATGAAATTTTCGAAAATCGGGTGAAAAGTCGATTTTTTTTCGTTTTGCATCCTTCCAAACACAAATGAAATTTTTGAAAATCGGGTGAAAAGTCGATTTTTTTTCGTTTTTTACGCGTTTCACATGTATTGAAACAAATGAAATTTTCGAAAATCGGGTGAAAAGTCGATTTTTTTTTCGTTTCGCATGCTTCCAAACACAAATGAAATTTTCGAAAATTGGGTGAAAAGTCGATTTTTTTTTTCGTTTCGCATGCTTCCAAACACAATTGAAATTTTCAAAAATCGGGTGAAAAGTCGATTTTTTTTTCATTTCGCATGCTTCCAAACACAAATGAAATTTTCGAAAATTGGGTGAAAAGTCGATTTTTTTTTCGTTTCGCATGCTTCCAAACACAAATGAAATTTTCGAAAATCGGGTGAAAAGTCGATTTTTTTTTCGTTTCGCATGCTTCCAAACACAAATGAAATTTTCGAAAATCGGGTGTAAAGTCTATTTTTTTTTTTCGTTTCGCATGCTTCCGAACAGAAATTAAATTTTTGAAAATCGGGTGAAAAGTCGATTTTTTTTTTCGTTTCGCGTGCTTCCAAACACAAATGAAGTTTTCGAAAATCGGGTAAAAATTCGATTTTTTTTTCGTTTTTTACGCGTTTCACATGTATTGAAACACAAATGAAATTTTCGAAAATCGGGTGAAAAGTCGATTTTTTTTGTTTCGCATGCTTCCAAACACAAATGAACTTTTCGAAAATCGGGTGAAAAGTCGATTTTTTTTGTTTCGCATGCTTCCAAACACAAATGAACTTTTCGAAAATCGGGTAAAAAGTCGATTTTTTTTTATTCGTTTTGCATGCTTCCAAACACAAATGAAATTTTCGAAAATCGGGTGAAAAGTCGTTTTTTTTTTTCGTTTCGCATGATTCCAAACACAAATGAAATTTTACAAATCGGGTGAAAAGTCGATTTTTTTTTCGTTTCGCATGCTTCCAAACAAAAATGAAATTTTCGAAAATCGGGTGAAAAGTCGATTTTTTTTCGTTTTTTACGCGTTTCACATGTATTGAAACACAAATGAAATTTTCGAAAATCGGGTGAAAAGTCGATTTTTTTATTCGTTTTGCATGCTTCCAAACACAAATAAAATTTTCGAAAATCGGGTGAAAAGTCTATTTTTTTTTTCGTTTCGCATGCTTCCAAACACAAATGAAATTTTCGAAAATCGGGTGAAAAGTCGATTTTTTTTCGTTTTGCATCCTTCCAAACACAAATGAAATTTTTGAAAATCGGGTGAAAAGTCGATTTTTTTTCGTTTTTTACGCGTTTCACATGTATTGAAACAAATGAAATTTTCGAAAATCGGGTGAAAAGTCGATTTTTTTTTCGTTTCGCATGCTTCCAAACACAAATGAAATTTTCGAAAATTGGGTGAAAAGTCGATTTTTTTTTTCGTTTCGCATGCTTCCAAACACAATTGAAATTTTCAAAAATCGGGTGAAAAGTCGATTTTTTTTTCATTTCGCATGCTTCCAAACACAAATGAAATTTGCGAAAATTGGGTGAAAAGTCGATTTTTTTTTCTTTTCGTATGCTTCCAAACACAAATGAAATTTTCGAAAATTGGGTGAAAAGTCGATTTTTTTTTCGTTTCGCATGCTTCCAAACACAAATGAAATTTTCGAAAATCGGGTGAAAAGTCGATTTTTTTTTCGTTTCGCATGCTTCCAAACACAAATGAAATTTTCGAAAATCGGGTGTAAAGTCTATTTTTTTTTTTCGTTTCGCATGCTTCCGAACAGAAATTAAATTTTTGAAAATCGGGTGAAAAGTCGATTTTTTTTTTCGTTTCGCGTGCTTCCAAACACAAATGAAGTTTTCGAAAATCGGGTAAAAATTCGATTTTTTTTTTCGTTTTTTACGCGTTTCACATGTATTGAAACACAAATGAAATTTTCGAAAATCGGGTGAAAAGTCGATTTTTTTTGTTTCGCATGCTTCCAAACACAAATGAACTTTTCGAAAATCGGGTGAAAAGTCGATTTTTTTTGTTTCGCATGCTTCCAAACACAAATGAACTTTTCGAAAATCGGGTAAAAAGTCGATTTTTTTTTATTCGTTTTGCATGCTTCCAAACACAAATGAAATTTTCGAAAATCGGGTGAAAAGTCGTTTTTTTTTTTCGTTTCGCATGATTCCAAACACAAATGAAATTTTACAAATCGGGTGAAAAGTCGATTTTTTTTTCGTTTCGCATGCTTCCAAACAAAAATGAAATTTTCGAAAATCGGGTGAAAAGTCGATTTTTTTTCGTTTTTTACGCGTTTCACATGTATTGAAACACAAATGAAATTTTCGAAAATCGGGTGAAAAGTCGATTTTTTTATTCGTTTTGCATGCTTCCAAACACAAATAAAATTTTCGAAAATCGGGTGAAAAGTCTATTTTTTTTTTCGTTTCGCATGCTTCCAAACACAAATGAAATTTTCGAAAATCGGGTGAAAAGTCGATTTTTTTTCGTTTTGCATCCTTCCAAACACAAATGAAATTTTTGAAAATCGGGTGAAAAGTCGATTTTTTTTCGTTTTTTACGCGTTTCACATGTATTGAAACAAATGAAATTTTCGAAAATCGGGTGAAAAGTCGATTTTTTTTTCGTTTCGCATGCTTCCAAACACAAATGAAATTTTCGAAAATTGGGTGAAAAGTCGATTTTTTTTTTCGTTTCGCATGCTTCCAAACACAATTGAAATTTTCAAAAATCGGGTGAAAAGTCGATTTTTTTTTCATTTCGCATGCTTCCAAACACAAATGAAATTTGCGAAAATTGGGTGAAAAGTCGATTTTTTTTTCTTTTCGTATGCTTCCAAACACAAATGAAATTTTCGAAAATTGGGTGAAAAGTCGATTTTTTTTTCGTTTCGCATGCTTCCAAACACAAATGAAATTTTCGAAAATCGGGTGAAAAGTCGATTTTTTTTTCGTTTCGCATGCTTCCAAACACAAATGAAATTTTCGAAAATCGGGTGTAAAGTCTATTTTTTTTTTTCGTTTCGCATGCTTCCGAACAGAAATTAAATTTTTGAAAATCGGGTGAAAAGTCGATTTTTTTTTTCGTTTCGCGTGCTTCCAAACACAAATGAAGTTTTCGAAAATCGGGTAAAAATTCGATTTTTTTTTCGTTTTTTACGCGTTTCACATGTATTGAAACACAAATGAAATTTTCGAAAATCGGGTGAAAAGTCGATTTTTTTTGTTTCGCATGCTTCCAAACACAAATGAACTTTTCGAAAATCGGGTGAAAAGTCGATTTTTTTTGTTTCGCATGCTTCCAAACACAAATGAACTTTTCGAAAATCGGGTAAAAAGTCGATTTTTTTTCGTTTTTTACGCGTTTCACATGTATTGAAACACAAATGAAATTTTCGAAAATCGGGTGAAAAGTCGATTTTTTTTTCGTTTTGCATGCTTCCAAACACAAATAAAATTTTCGAAAATCGGGTGTAAAGTCTATTTTTTTTTTCGTTTCGCATGCTTCCAAACACAAATAAAATTTTCGAAAATCGGGTGAAAAGTCTATTTTTTTTTTCGTTTCGCATGCTTCCAAACACAAATGAAATTTTCGAAAATCGGGTGAAAAGTCGATTTTTTTTCGTTTTGCATCCTTCCAAACACAAATGAAATTTTTGAAAATCGGGTGAAAAGTCGATTTTTTTTCGTTTTTTACGCGTTTCACATGTATTGAAACAAATGAAATTTTCGAAAATCGGGTGAAAAGTCGATTTTTTTTTCGTTTCGCATGCTTCCAAACACAAATGAAATTTTCGAAAATTGGGTGAAAAGTCGATTTTCTTTTTCGTTTCGCATGCTTCCAAACACAATTGAAATTTTCAAAAATCGGGTGAAAAGTCGATTTTTTTTTCATTTCGCATGCTTCCAAACACAAATGAAATTTGCGAAAATTGGGTGAAAAGTCGATTTTTTTTTCTTTTCGTATGCTTCCAAACACAAATGAAATTTTCGAAAATTGGGTGAAAAGTCGATTTTTTTTTCGTTTCGCATGCTTCCAAACACAAATGAAATTTTCGAAAATCGGGTGAAAAGTCGATTTTTTTTTCGTTTCGCATGCTTCCAAACACAAATGAAATTTTCGAAAATCGGGTGTAAAGTCTATTTTTTTTTTCGTTTCGCATGCTTCCGAACAGAAATTAAATTTTTGAAAATCGGGTGAAAAGTCGATTTTTTTTTTCGTTTCGCGTGCTTCCAAACACAAATGAAGTTTTCGAAAATCGGGTAAAAATTCGATTTTTTTTTCGTTTTTTACGCGTTTCACATGTATTGAAACACAAATGAAATTTTCGAAAATCGGGTGAAAAGTCGATTTTTTTTGTTTCGCATGCTTCCAAACACAAATGAACTTTTCGAAAATCGGGTGAAAAGTCGATTTTTTTTGTTTCGCATGCTTCCAAACACAAATGAACTTTTCGAAAATCGGGTAAAAAGTCGATTTTTTTTCGTTTTTTACGCGTTTCACATGTATTGAAACACAAATGAAATTTTCGAAAATCGGGTGAAAAGTCGATTTTTTTTTTCGTTTCGCATGCTTCCAAACACAAATGAAATTTTCGAAAATCGGGTGAAAAGTCTATTTTTTTTTTCGTTTCGCATGCTTCCAAACACAAATGAAATTTTCGAAAATCGGGTGAAAAGTCGATTTTTTTTCGTTTTGCATCCTTCCAAACACAAATGAAATTTTTGAAAATCGGGTGAAAAGTCGATTTTTTTTCGTTTTTTACGCGTTTCACATGTATTGAAACAAATGAAATTTTCGAAAATCGGGTGAAAAGTCGATTTTTTTTTCGTTTCGCATGCTTCCAAACACAAATGAAATTTTCGAAAATTGGGTGAAAAGTCGATTTTCTTTTTCGTTTCGCATGCTTCCAAACACAATTGAAATTTTCAAAAATCGGGTGAAAAGTCGATTTTTTTTTCATTTCGCATGCTTCCAAACACAAATGAAATTTGCGAAAATTGGGTGAAAAGTCGATTTTTTTTTCTTTTCGTATGCTTCCAAACACAAATGAAATTTTCGAAAATTGGGTGAAAAGTCGATTTTTTTTTCGTTTCGCATGCTTCCAAACACAAATGAAATTTTCGAAAATCGGGTGAAAAGTCGATTTTTTTTTCGTTTCGCATGCTTCCAAACACAAATGAAATTTTCGAAAATCGGGTGTAAAGTCTATTTTTTTTTTTCGTTTCGCATGCTTCCGAACAGAAATTAAATTTTTGAAAATCGGGTGAAAAGTCGATTTTTTTTTTCGTTTCGCGTGCTTCCAAACACAAATGAAGTTTTCGAAAATCGGGTAAAAATTCGATTTTTTTTTCGTTTTTTACGCGTTTCACATGTATTGAAACACAAATGAAATTTTCGAAAATCGGGTGAAAAGTCGATTTTTTTTGTTTCGCATGCTTCCAAACACAAATGAACTTTTCGAAAATCGGGTGAAAAGTCGATTTTTTTTGTTTCGCATGCTTCCAAACACAAATGAACTTTTCGAAAATCGGGTAAAAAGTCGATTTTTTTTCGTTTTTTACGCGTTTCACATGTATTGAAACACAAATGAAATTTTCGAAAATCGGGTGAAAAGTCGATTTTTTTTTTCGTTTCGCATGCTTCCAAACACAAATGAAATTTTCGAAAATCGGGTGAAAAGTCGATTTTTTTTCGTTTTTTACGCGTTTCACATGTATTGAAACACAAATGAAATTTTCGAAAATCGGGTGAAAAGTCGATTTTTTTATTCGTTTTGCATGCTTCCAAACACAAATAAAATTTTCGAAAATCGGGTGAAAAGTCTATTTTTTTTTTCGTTTCGCATGATTCCAAACACAAATGAAATTTTCGAAAATCGGGTAAAAAGTCGATTTTTTTTTCGTTCGCATGCTTCCAAACACAAATGAAATTTTCGAAAATCGGGTGAAAAGTCTATTTTTTTTCGTTTCG
The DNA here is from genome assembly GCA_963932245.1 of Tachinus rufipes. Classification (NCBI taxonomy): domain Eukaryota; kingdom Metazoa; phylum Arthropoda; class Insecta; order Coleoptera; family Staphylinidae; genus Tachinus; species Tachinus rufipes. The sequence continues at coordinate 14,361,918 of OZ010748.1, read as the reverse complement.
CATGATTCCAAACACAAATGAAATTTTCGAAAATCGGGTGAAAAGTCGATTTTTTTTCGTTTTGCATCCTTCCAAACACAAATGAAATTTTTGAAAATCGGGTGAAAAGTCGATTTTTTTTCGTTTTTTACGCGTTTCACATGTATTGAAACAAATGAAATTTTCGAAAATCGGGTGAAAAGTCGATTTTTTTTTCGTTTCGCATGCTTCCAAACACAAATGAAATTTTCGAAAATTGGGTGAAAAGTCGATTTTCTTTTTCGTTTCGCATGCTTCCAAACACAATTGAAATTTTCAAAAATCGGGTGAAAAGTCGATTTTTTTTTCATTTCGCATGCTTCCAAACACAAATGAAATTTGCAAAAATTGGGTGAAAAGTCGATTTTTTTTTCTTTTCTTATGCTTCCAAACACAAATGAAATTTTCGAAAATTGGGTGAAAAGTCGATTTTTTTTTCGTTTCGCATGCTTCCAAACACAAATGAAATTTTCGAAAATCGGGTGAAAAGTCGATTTTTTTTTCGTTTCGCATGCTTCCAAACACAAATGAAATTTTCGAAAATCGGGTGTAAAGTCTATTTTTTTTTTTCGTTTCGCATGCTTCCGAACAGAAATTAAATTTTTGAAAATCGGGTGAAAAGTCGATTTTTTTTTTCGTTTCGCGTGCTTCCAAACACAAATGAAGTTTTCGAAAATCGGGTAAAAATTCGATTTTTTTTTCGTTTTTTACGCGTTTCACATGTATTGAAACACAAATGAAATTTTCGAAAATCGGGTGAAAAGTCGATTTTTTTTGTTTCGCATGCTTCCAAACACAAATGAACTTTTCGAAAATCGGGTGAAAAGTCGATTTTTTTTGTTTCGCATGCTTCCAAACACAAATGAACTTTTCGAAAATCGGGTAAAAAGTCGATTTTTTTTCGTTTTTTACGCGTTTCACATGTATTGAAACACAAATGAAATTTTCGAAAATCGGGTGAAAAGTCGATTTTTTTTTTCGTTTCGCATGCTTCCAAACACAAATGAAATTTTCGAAAATCGGGTGAAAAGTCGATTTTTTTTTTCGTTTCGCATGCTTTCAAACACAAATGAAATTTTCGAAAATTGGGTGTAAAGTCGATTTTTTTTTCGTTTCGCATTCTTCCAAACACAAATGAAATTTTTGAAAATCGGGTGAAAAGTCGATTTTTTTTTCGTTTCGCATGCTTCCAAACACAAATGAAATTTTTGAAAATCGGGTAAAAAGTCGATTTTTTTTAATTCGTTTTGCATGCTTCCAAACACAAATGAAATTTTCGAAAATCGGGTGAAAAGTAGATTTTTTTTTCGTTTCGCATGATTCCAAACACAAATGAAATTTTTGAAAATCGGGTGAAAAGTCGATTTTTTTTTCGTTTCGCATGCTTCCAAACAAAAATGAAATTTTCGAAAATCGGGTGAAAAGTTGATTTTTTTTCGTTTTTTACGCGTTATAACCTTTCCTCTTCAACCTAGAGTGGAGGCTATACTGTCAGGTTCTTTTGACAGGTCCAGCTAACTACCTGCGGCGTAGGTCGTGGTTCAAATCTTTTTACAAAAAAACTTATATCTGGATTTAGAAATTATTTTTCTTACCAGAGTATCCTATCGGGCTCCAATTGTTTTATTATAATTTTATTAAAAAAATCTGATTTTCCTAGTTTTAAAACAATAAAAAAACTAAAGAAATTTAAGATAAACTTTAAGTTTTATTAATGAACAAAACATATTCTACATAATTTTTTTCTTATTCTCCTACTCATTTACTACATAAGTGGATCAGTTATTATCTTGATCTCACTCCCTATAAGATGGATCGGTCTTTATCACGATCTATCTTCCCTAGATATTTTATTATTTATACGGATCGGTCTTTCCCTCGATCACGTCTACCTCAATTATCAAGTCAATGGATCGGTATATCTTCACGATCACACTGCTCACTCTAAAAATTTAGATCATAACCTATTTGGTTACAGCCTACTTAATTTAGCGGATCGGTCTCTCTCTCGATCTCCTCCCGTATGAACGTTTGCACGCCCTTATATAGTGCTGGCATAGGAGTGGGGTTTGTTTACGTTGATTACATGTGGTATCTTTGATCAAAAAAATAATTTATACAGTTTTCTCAGCTGTAATATATATAACAAAAATCACTAGTATTATAGATGTGATCAACCTTACGGAATGAAATTTTGAAGTGTATATTCTGACTGTCATAAATTGGTGTTATAGGTTAATAGTGTGATGTAATTGTGTGTATAGTATCTGTAGTGTTTGGAGAAGGAAATTTAAGGTAATAACATTTTTAATTATATAACATAATAACGATAAATACATTTAACATTTTCTATTACTAATTCTCATTTTTTTTATTTATAAAAAATTTAATAGTCTGTGTCTCAGAAATCTTCATCCGGTATCGTCTTTGTCTCGGTTTCTTACTTCTCCGGCATTTTCTTTTCCTTCCTCCCGCTGGTGATGGTGTTGGCACGACCTGGGCCCTTGTCACGAGAATGGCACCTCTTTCCGCAAACCATGGATCTTCTATTCTCGACGGAAATGCATATCCATCCTGCAGTGGGACAATCTTCATGGATGGATCCGGATCTTCCCTCATAGGGGTCTTTGGAATTTCACTTATCTCATTTGTTGTCTCCAACAATGGCGAAGAACAATTTCTGGGAGGCGTCCTCATGCCCAACAAAGATGCTATTTTAAGGGCATAAACCGCCTCTCGCTCCACTGATCGCCCTGGAGTCGCAGGCAATGACATAGGTGAGTTTTCCAGACTCAATTCTTCCATGGTTATCTGAACAAATTTTAAAATATTTAACAGTTTGTATAAAAAAACTCTTCCAGCCATAATACAAGGTAATATCATCAAGAGTAGATAATAATAATGAAAGTTTGTAGATAATATAAGGTATTAAAACTACTTTACCTCTAAAAATCTATAAATATAATCTTATGATATCATTCCCAAGATTAATAACAAATTATAGCAGTTTATTACATATAATAACTAGCAGTCAAAATTAAATACATTTTACCATATATATTTACTTGTTATAGCAAACAAATCCTTAAATAGAGGTATCAACATCGATTGCCAATGGTAAGTTTATATTATCCATATACCGGATGTTACGTTAGTTGTCTGAGGTGATCAGTCTCGACAAAAAAGGTATATATTTCCAACTAATAAATATTTGTTTACTAATTTTTGTATTTTTTTTTTAGTAAAGATGTGCGTGTTATTTGGCACGCTACAGCGTTTCACATGTATTGAAACACAAATGAAATTTTCGAAAATCGGGTGAAAAGTCGACTTTTTTTTCGTTTCGCATGATTCCAAACACAACTGAAATTTTTGAAAATCGGGCGAAAAGTCGATTTTTTTTTCGTTTCGCATGATTCCAAACAAAAATGATATTTTTGAAAATCGGGTGAAAAGTCGATTTTATTTCGTTTTTTACGCGTTTCACATGTATTGAAACACAAATGAAATTTTCGAAAATCGGGTGAAAAGTCGATTTTATTTTTCGTTTCGCATGCTTCCAAACACAAATGAAATTTTCGAAAATCGGGTGGAAAGTCGATTTTTTTTGTTTCGCATGCTTCCAAACACAAATGAAATTTTCGAAAATCGGGTAAAATGTCGATTTTTCTTATTCGTTTTGCATGCTTCCAAACACAAATGAAATTTTCGAAAATCGGGTGAAAAGTCGATTTTTTTTTCGTTTCGCATGCTTCCAAACACAAATGAAATTTTCGAAAATCGGGTAAATAGTCGATTTTTTTTCGTTTTTTACGCGTTTCACATGTATTGAAACACAAATGAAATTTTCGAAAATCGGGTGAAAAGTCGATTTTTTTTTCGTTTCGCATGCTTCCAAACACAAATGAAATTTTCGAAAATCGGGTAAATAGTCGATTTTTTTTCGTTTTTTACGCGTTTCACATGTATTGAAACACAAATGAAATTTTCGAAAATCGGGTGAAAAGTCTATTTTTTTTTCGTTTCGCATGCTTCCAAACACAAATGAAATTTTCGAAAATCGGGTGAAAAGTCTATTTTTTTTTCGTTTCGCATGCTTCCAAACTCAAATGAAATTTTCGAAAATTGGGTGAAAAGTCGATTTTTTTTTTCGTTTCGCATGCTTCCAAACACAAATGAAATTTTCGAAAATCGGGTGATAAGTCGATTTTTTTTTCGTTTTGCATGCTTCCAAACACAAATGAAATTTTCGAAAATCGGGTGAAAAGTCGAATTTTTTTTCGTTTTGCATGCTTCCAAACACTAATGAAATTTTCGAAAATTGGGTGAAAAGTCGATTTTTTTTTCGTTTCGCATGATTCCAAACACAAATGAAATTTTCGAAAATCGGGTGAAAAGTCGATTTTTTTTTCGTTTCGCATGATTCCAAACACAAATGAAATTTTCGAAAATCGGGTGAAAAGTCGATTTTTTTTCGTTTTTTACGCGTTTCACATGTATTGAAACACAAATGATATTTTCGAAAATCGGGTGAAAAGTCGATTTTATTTTTCGTTTCGCATGCTTCCAAACACAAATGAAATTTTCGAAAATCGGGTGAAAAGTCGATTTTTTTTGTTTCGCATGCTTCCAAACACAAATGAAATTTTCGAAAATCGGGTAAAATGTCGATTTTTTTTATTCGTTTTGCATGCTTCCAAACACAAATGAATTTTCGAAAATCGGGTGAAAAGTCGATTTTTTTTTTCGTTTCGCATGCTTCCAAACACAAATGAAATTTTCGAAAATCGGGTAAAAAGTCGATTTTTTTTTTCGTTCGCATGCTTCCAAACACAAATGAAATTTTCGAAAATCGGGTGAAAAGTCTATTTTTTTTCGTTTCGCATGATTCCAAACACAAATGAAATTTTCGAAAATCGGGTGAAAAGTCGATTTTTTTTCGTTTTTTACGCGTTTCACATGTATTGAAACACAAATGATATTTTCGAAAATCGGGTGAAAAGTCGATTTTATTTTTCGTTTCGCATGCTTCCAAACACAAATGAAATTTTCGAAAATCGGGTGAAAAGTCGATTTTTTTTGTTTCGCATGCTTCCAAACACAAATGAAATTTTCGAAAATCGGGTAAAATGTCGATTTTTCTTATTCGTTTTGCATGCTTCCAAACACAAATGAAATTTTCGAAAATCGGGTGAAAAGTCGATTTTTTTTTTGTTTCGCATGCTTCCAAACACAAATGAAATTTTCGAAAATCGGGTAAAAAGTCGATTTTTTTTCGTTTTTTACGCGTTTCACATGTATTGAAACACAAATGAAATTTTCGAAAATCGGGTGAAAAGTCGATTTTTTTTTCGTTTCGCATGCTTCCAAACACAAATGATATTTTCGAAAATCGGGTGAAAAGTCGATTTTTTTTTCGTTCGCATGCTTCCAAACACAAATGAAATTTTCGAAAATCGGGTGAAAAGTCTATTTTTTTTTTCGTTTCGCATGCTTCCAAACAGAAATTAAATTTTTGAAAATCGGGTGAAAAGTCGATTTTTTTTTCGTTTCGCATGCTTCCAAACACAAATGAAGTTTTCGAAAATCGGGTAAAAATTCGATTTTTTTTCGTTTTTTACGCGTTTCACATGTATTGAAACACAAATGAAATTTTCGAAAATCGGGTCGATTTCTTTTCGTTTTTTACGCGTTTCACATGTATTGAAACACAAATGAAATTTTCGAAAATCGGGTGAAAAGTCGATTTTTTTTTTCGTTTCGCATGCTTCCAAACACAAATGAAATTTTCGAAAATCGGGTGAAAAGTCGATTTTTTTTTGTTTCGCATTTCCAAACACAAATGAAATTTTCGAAAATCGGGTAAAAAGTCGATTTTTTTTATTCGTTTTGCATGCTTCCAAACACAAATAAAATTTTCGAAAATCGGGTGATAAGTCGATTTTTTTTTCGTTTCGCATGCTTCCAAACACAAATGAAATTTTTGAAAATCGGGTGAAAAGTCGATTTTGTTTTTGTTTTGCATGCTTCCAAACACAAATGAAATTTTCAAAAATCGGGTGAAAAGTCGATTTTTTTTTTGTTTCGCATGCTTCCAAACACAAATGAAATTTTCGAAAATTGGGTAATAAGTCGATTTTTTTATTCGTTTTGCATGCTTCCAAACACAAATGAAATTTTCGAAAATCGGGTGAAAAGTCGATTTTTTTTTGTTTCGCATGCTCCAAACACAAATGAAATTTTCGAAAATCGGGTGAAAAGTCGATTTTTTTTTTTCGTTTCGCATGCTTATAAACACAAATAAAATTTTCGAAAATCGGGTCGATTTCTTTTCGTTTTTTACGCGTTTCACATGTATTGAAACACAAATGAAATTTTCGAAAATCGGGTGAAAAGTCGATTTTTTTTTTCGTTTCGCATGCTTCCAAACACAAATGAAATTTTCGAAAATCGGGTGAAAAGTCGATTTTTTTTTGTTTCGCATGCTTCCAAACACAAATGAAATTTTTGAAAATCGGGTGAAAAGTCGATTTTTTTTTTCGTTTCGCATGCTTATAAACACAAATGAAATTTTCGAAAATCGGGTCGATTTCTTTTCGTTTTTTACGCGTTTCACATGTATTGAAACACAAATGAAATTTTCGAAAATCGGGTGAAAAGTCGATTTTTTTTTTCGTTTCGCATGCTTCCAAACACAAATGAAATTTTCGAAAATCGGGTGAAAAGTCGATTTTTTTTTTGTTTCGCATGCTTCCAAACACAAATGAAATTTTCGAAAATTGGGTAATAAGTCGATTTTTTTATTCGTTTTGCATGCTTCCAAACACAAATGAAATTTTCGAAAATCGGGTGAAAAGTCGATTTTTTTTTTGTTTCGCATGCTTCCAAACACAAATGAAATTTTCGAAAATTGGGTAATAAGTCGATTTTTTTATTCGTTTCGCATGCTTCCAAACACAAATGAAATTTTCGAAAATCGGGTGAAAAGTCGATTTTTTTTCGTTTTTTACGCGTTTCACATGTATTGAAACACAAATGAAATTTTCGAAAATCGGGTGAAAAGTCGATTTTTTTTTCGTTTCGCATGCTTCCAAACACAAATGAAATTTTCGAAAATCAGGTGAAAAGTCGATTTTTTTTTTCGTTTCGCATGATTCCAAACACAATTGAAATTTTCGAAAATCGGGTAAAAAGTCGATTTTTTTATTCGTTTCGCATGCTTCCAAACACAAATGAAATTTTCGAAAATCGGGTGAAAAGTCGATTTTTTTTTTCGTTTCGCATGCTTCCAAACGCAAATAACATTTTCGAAAATCGGGTGAAAAGTCGATTTTTTTTTCGTTTCGCATGCTTCCAAACACAAATGAAATTTTCGAAAATCGGGTGAAAAGTCGATTTTTTTTTCGTTTCGCATGCATCCAAACACAAATGAAATTTTCGAAAATCGTGTGAAAAGTCGATTTTTTTTCGTTTTTTACGCGTTTCACATGTATTGAAACACAAATGAAATTTTCGAAAATCGGGTGAAAAGTCGATTTTTTTTCGTTTTTTACGCGTTTCACATGTATTGAAACACAAATGAAATTTTCGAAAATCGGGTGAAAAGTCGATTTTTATTTCGTTTCGCATGCTTCCAAACGCAAATGAAATTTTTGAAAATCGTGTGAAAAGTCGATTTTTATTTCGTTTCGCATGTTTCCAAACACAAATGAAATTTTCGAAAAATGGGTGAAAACTCGATTTTTTTTTCGTTTCGCATGCTTCCAAACACAACTGAAATTTTCGAAAATCGGGTGAAAAGTCGATTTTTTTTTGTTTCGCATGCTTCCAAACACAAATGAAATTTTCGAAAATCGGGTGAATAGTCGATTTTTTTTCGTTTTTTTGCGTTTCACATGTATTGAAACACAAATGAAATTTTCGAAAATCGGGTGAAAAGTCGATTTTTTTTTCGTTTCGCATGCATCCAAACACAAATGAAATTTTCGAAAATCGAGTGAAAAGTCGATTTTTTTTTCGTTTCGCATGCTTCCAAACACAAATGAAATTTTCGAAAATCGGGTGAAAAGTCGATTTTTTTTTCGTTTCGCATGCTTCCAAACACAAATGAAATTTTCGAAAATCGGGTGAAAAGTCGATTTTTTTTTCGTTTTGCATGCTTCCAAACACAAATGTAATTTTCGAAAATCGGGTGAAAAGTCGATTTTTTTTTTCGTTTCGCATGCTTCCAAACACAAATGAAATTTTCGAAAATCGGGTGAAAAGTCGATTTTTTTTTCGTTTTGCATGCTTCCAAACACAAATGTAATTTTCGAAAATCGGGTGAAAAGTCGATTTTTTTTTCGTTTCGCATGCTTTCAAACACAAATGAAATTTTCGAAAATCGGGTGAAAAGTCGATTTTTTTTCGTTTCGCATGCTTCCAAACACAAATGAAATTTTCGAAAATCGGGTGAAAAGTCGATTTTTTTTTCGTTTTGCATGCTTCCAAACACAAATGTAATTTTCGAAAATCGGGTGAAAAGTCGATTTTTTTTTTCGTTTCGCATGCTTCCAAACACAAATGAAATTTTCGAAAATCGGGTGAAAAGTCGATTTTTTTTTCGTTTCGCATGCTTCCAAACACAAATGAAATTTTCGAAAATTGGGTGAAAAGTCGATTTTTTTTTCGTTTTGCATGCTTCCAAACACAAATGTAATTTTCGAAAATCGGGTGAAAAGTCGATTTTTTTTTTCGTTTCGCATGCTTCCAAACACAAATGAAATTTTCGAAAATCGGGTGAAAAGTCGATTTTTTTTCGTTTTTTACGCGTTTCACATGTATTGAAACACAAATGACATTTTCGAAAATCGGGTGAAAAGTCAATTTTTTTTTCGTTTCGCATGCTTCCAAACACAAATGAAATTTTCGAAAATCGGGTGAAAAATCGATTTTTTTTTCGTTTCGCATGCTTCCAAACACAAATGAAATTTTCGAAATTCGGGTGAAAAGTCGATTTTTTTTCGTTTCGCATGCATCCAAACACAAATGAAATTTTCGAAAATCGTGTGAAAAGTCGATTTTTTTCGTTTTTTACGCGTTTCACATGTATTGAAACACAAATGAAATTTTCGAAAATCAGGTGAAAAGTCGATTTTTTTTTCGTTTCGCATGCTTCCAAACACAAATGAAATTTTCGAAAATCGGGTAAAAAGTCGATTTTTTTTTCGTTTCGTATGCTTCCAAACACAAATGAAATTTTTGAAAATCGGGTGAAAAGTCGATTTTTTTTCGTTTCGCATGCTTCCAAACACAAATGAAATTTTCGAAAATCGGGTGAAAAGTCGATTTTTTTTTCGTTTCGCATGCTTCCAAACACAAATGAAATTTTCGAAAATCGGGTGAAAAGTCGATTTTTTTTTCGTTTCGAATGCTTCCAAACACAAATGAAATTTTCGAAAATCGGGGGAAAAGTCGATTTTTATTTCGTTTCGCATGCTTCCAAACGCAAATGAAATTTTTGAAAATCGGGTGAAAAGTCGATTTTTTTTTGTTTCGCATGCTTCCAAACACAAATGAAATTTTCGAAAATCGGGTGAATAGTCGATTTTTTTTCGTTTTTTTGCGTTTCACATGTATTGAAACACAAATGAAATTTTCGAAAATCGGGTGAAAAGTCGATTTTTTTTTCGTTTCGCATGCATCCAAACACAAATGAAATTTTCGAAAATCGAGTGAAAAGTCGATTTTTTTTTCGTTTCGCATGCTTCCAAACACAAATGAAATTTTCGAAAATCGGGTGAAAAGTCGATTTTTTTTCGTTTCGCATGCATCCAAACACAAATGAAATTTTCGAAAATCGTGTGAAAAGTCGATTTTTTTCGTTTTTTACGCGTTTCACATGTATTGAAACACAAATGAAATTTTCGAAAATCGGGTGAAAAGTCGATTTTTTTTTTCGTTTCGCATGCTTCCAAACACAAATGAAATTTTCGAAAATCGGGTGAAAAGTCGATTTTTTTTTCGTTTCGCATGCTTCCAAACACAAATGAAATTTTCGAAAATCGGGTGAAAAGTCGATTTTTTTTTCGTTTCGCATGCTTCCAAACACAAATGAAATTTTCGAAAATCGGGTGAAAAGTCGATTTTTTTTTCGTTTCGCATGCTTCCAAACACAAATGAAATTTTCGAAAATCGTGTGAAAAGTCGATTTTTTTTCGTTTTTTACGCGTTTCACATGTATTGAAACACAAATGAAATTTTCGAAAATCGGGTGAAAAGTCGATTTTTATTTCGTTTCGCATGCTTCCAAACGCAAATGAAATTTTCGAAAATCGTGTGAAAAGTCGATTTTTTTTCGTTTTTTACGCGTTTCACATGTAATGCAACACAAATGAAATTTTCGAAAATCGGGTGAAAAATCGATTTTTTTTTTCGTTTCGCATGCTTCCAAACACAAATGAAATTTTCGAAAATCGGGTGAAAAGTCGACTTTTTTTTCGTTTCGCATGCATCCAAACACAAATGAAATTTTCGAAAATCGTGTGAAAAGTCGATTTTTTTTCGTTTTTTACGCGTTTCACATGTATTGAAACACAAATGAAATTTTTGAAAATCGGGTGAAAAGTCGATTTTTATTTCGTTTCGCATGCTTCCAAACACAAATGAAATTTTCGAAAATCGGGTGAAAAGTCGATTTTTTTTTCGTTTTGCATGCTTCCAAACACAAATGTAATTTTCGAAAATCGGGTGAAAAGTCGATTTTTTTTTTCGTTTCGCATGCTTCCAAACACAAATGAAACTTTCGAAAATCGGGTGAAAAGTCGATTTTTTTTTCGTTTCGCATGCTTCCAAACACAAATGAAATTTTCGAAAATCGGGTGAAAAGTCGATTTTTTTTTCGTTTCGCATGCTTCCAAACACAAATGAAATTTTCGAAAATCGGGTGAAAAGTCGATTTTTTTTTCGTTTCGCATGCTTCCAAACACAAATGAAATTTTCGAAAATCGTGTGAAAAGTCGATTTTTTTTTCGTTTTTTACGCGTTTCACATGTATTGAAACACAAATGAAATGTTCGAAAATCGGGTGAAAAGTCGATTTTTATTTCGTTTCGCATGCTTCCAAACGCAAATGAAATTTTTGAAAATCGGGTGAAAAGTCGATTTTTTTTTCGTTTCGCATGCTTCCAAACACAAATGAAATTTTCGAAAATCGGGTGAAAAGTCGATTTTTTTTTCGTTTCGCATGCTTCCAAACACAAATGAAATTTTCGAAAATCGGGTGAAAAGTCGATTTTTTTTTCGTTTCGCATGCATCCAAACACAAATGAAATTTTCGAAAATCGGGTGAAAAGTCGATTTTTTTTGTTTCGCATGCTTCCAAACACAAATGAAATTTTCGAAAATCGGGTGAAAAGTCGATTTTTTTTTCGTTTCGCATGCTTCCAAACACAAATGAAATTTTCGAAAATCGGGTGAAAAGTCGATTTTTTTTTCGTTTCGCATGCTTCCAAACACAAATGAAATTTTCGAAAATCGGGTGAAAAGTCGATTTTTTTTTCGTTTCGCATGCTTCCAAACACAAATGAAATTTTCGAAAATCGGGTGAAAAGTCGATTTTTTTTCGTTTTTTACGCGTTTCACATGTATTGCAACACAAATGAAATTTTCGAAAATCGGGTGAAAAGTCGATTTTTTTTTTGTTTCGCATGCTTCCAAACACAAATGAAATTTTCGAAAATCGGGTGAAAAGTCGATTTTTTTTTCGTTTCGCATGCTTCCAAACACAAATGAAATTTTCGAAAATCGGGTGAAAAGTCGATTTTTTTTCGTTATTTACGCGTTTCACATGTATTGAAACACAAATGAAATTTTCGAAAATCAGGTGAAAAGTCGATTTTTTTTTCGTTTCGCATGCTTCCAAACACAAATGAAATTTTCGAAAATCGGGTGAAAAGTCGATTTTTTTTCGTTTTTTACGCGTTTCACATGTATTGCAACACAAATGAAATTTTCGAAAATCGGGTGAAAAGTCGATTTTTTTTCGTTTCGCATGCTTCCAAACACAAATGAAATTTTCGAAAATCGGGTGAAAAGTCGATTTTTTTTTCGTTTCGCATGCTTCCAAACACAAATGAAATTTTCGAAAATCGGGTGAAAAGTCGATTTTTTTTTCGTTTTGCATGCTTCCAAACACAAATGAAATTTTCGAAAATCGGGTGAAAAGTCGATTTTTTTTCGTTTTTTACGCGTTTCACATGTATTGCAACACAAATGAAATTTTCGAAAATCGGGTGAAAAGTCGATTTTTTTTTCGTTTCGCATGCTTCCAAACACAAATGAAATTTTCGAAAATCGGGTGAAAAGTCGATTTTTTTTTCGTTTCGCATGCATCCAAACACAAATGAAATTTTCGAAAATCGTGTGAAAAGTCGATTTTTTTTCGTTTTTTACGCGTTTCACATGTATTGCAACACAAATGAAATTTTCGAAAATCGGGTGAAAAGTCGATTTTTTTTCGTTTCGCATGCTTCCAAACACAAATGAAATTTTCGAAAATCGGGTGAAAAGTCGATTTATTTTTCGTTTCGCATGCATCCAAACACAAATGAAATTTTCGAAAATCGGGTGAAAAGTCGATTTTTTTCGTTTCGCATGCTTCCAAACACAAATGAAATTTTCGAAAATCGGGTGAAAAGTCGATTTTTTTTCGTTTTTTACGCGTTTCACATGTATTGAAACACAAATGAAATTTTCGAAAATCGGGTGAAAAGTCGATTTTTTTTTCGTTTCGCATGCTTCCAAACACAAATGAAATTTTCGAAAATCGGGTGAAAATTCGATTTTTTTTTCGTTTCGCATGCTTCCAAACACAAATGAAATTTTCGAAAATCGGGTGAAAAGTCGATTTTTTTTCGTTTTTTACGCGTTTCACATGTATTGCAACACAAATGAAATTTTCGAAAATCGGGTGAAAAGTCGATTTTTTTTTCGTTTCGCATGCTTCCAAACACAAATGAAATTTTCGAAAATCGGGTGAAAAGTCGATTTTTTTTCGTTTTTTACGCGTTTCACATGTATTGAAACACAAATGAAATTTTCGAAAATCGGGTGAAAAGTCGATTTTTTTTTCGTTTCGCATGCTTCCAAACACAAATGAAATTTTCGAAAATCGGGTGAAAAGTCGATTTTTTTTTCGTTTCGCATGCATCCAAACACAAATGAAATTTTCGAAAATCGTGTGAAAAGTCGATTTTTTTTCGTTTTTTACGCGTTTCACATGTATTGCAACACAAATGAAATTTTCGAAAATCGGGTGAAAAGTCGATTTTTTTTCGTTTCGCATGCTTCCAAACACAAATGAAATTTTCGAAAATCGGGTGAAAAGTCGATTTTTATTTCGTTTCGCATGCTTCCAAACGCAAATGAAATTTTTGAAAATCGGGTGAAAAGTCGATTTTTTTTTCGTTTCGCATGCTTCCAAACACAAATGAAATTTTCGAAAATCGGGTGAAAAGTCGATTTTTTTTCGTTTCGCATGCTTCCAAACACAAATGAAATTTTCGAAAATCGGGTGAAAAGTCGATTTTTTTTCGTTTTGCATGCTTCCCAAACACAAATGAAATTTTCGAAAATCGGGTGAAAAGTCGATTTTTTTTTCGTTTCGCATGCATCCAAACACAAATGAAATTTTCGAAAATCGGGTGAAAAGTCGATTTTTTTTCGTTTCGCATGCTTCCAAACACAAATGAAATTTTCGAAAATCGGGTGAAAAGTCGATTTTTTTTCGTTTCGCATGCTTCCAAACACAAATGAAATTTTCGAAAATCGGGTGAAAAGTCGATTTTTTTTCGTTTCGCATGCTTCCAAACACAAATGAAATTTTCGAAAATCGGGTGAAAAGTCGATTTTTTTTCGTTTTTTACGCGTTTCACATGTATTGAAACACAAATGAAATATTCGAAAATCGGGTGAAAAGTCGATTTTTTTTTCGTTTCGCATGCTTCCAAACACAAATGAAATTTTCGAAAATCGGGTGAAAATTCGATTTTTTTTTCGTTTCGCATGCTTCCAAACACAAATGAAATTTTCGAAAATCGGGTGAAAAGTCGATTTTTTTTCGTTTTTTACGCGTTTCACATGTATTGCAACACAAATGAAATTTTCGAAAATCGGGTGAAAAGTCGATTTTTTTTTCGTTTCGCATGCTTCCAAACACAAATGAAATTATCGAAAATCGGGTGAAAAGTCGATTTTTTTTCGTTTTTTACGCGTTTCACATGTATTGAAACACAAATGAAATTTTCGAAAATCGGGTGAAAAGACGATTTTTTTTTCGTTTCGCATGCTTCCAAACACAAATGAAATTTTCGAAAATCGGGTGAAAAGTCGATTTTTATTTCGTTTCGCATGCTTCCAAACGCAAATGAAATTTTTGAAAATCGGGTGAAAAGTCGATTTTTTTTTCGTTTCGCATGCTTCCAAACACAAATGAAATTTTCGAAAATCGGGTGAAAAGTCGATTTTTTTTCGTTTTTACGCGTTTCACATGTATTGAAACACAAATGAAATTTTCGAAAATCGGGTGAAAAGTCGATTTTTTTTCGTTTCGCATGCTTCCAAACACAAATGAAATTTTCGAAAATCGGGTGAAAAGTCGATTTTTTTTCGTTTCGCATGCTTCCAAACACAAATGAAATTTTCGAAAATCGGGTGAAAATTCGATTTTTTTTTCGTTTCGCATGCTTCCAAACGCAAATGAAATTTTCGAAAATCGGGTGAAAAGTCGATTTTTTTTCGTTTTTACGCGTTTCACATGTATTGAAACACAAATGAAATTTTCGAAAATCGGGTGAAAAGTCGATTTTTTTTCGTTTCGCATGCTTCCAAACACAAATGAAATTTTCGAAAATCGGGTGAAAAGTCGATTTTTTTTCGTTTCGCATGCTTCCAAACACAAATGAAATTTTCGAAAATCGGGTGAAAAGTCGTTTTTTTTTCGTTTTTTACGCGTTTCACATGTATTGAAACACAAATGAAATTTTCGAAAATCGAGTGAAAAGTCGATTTTTTTTTCGTTTTGCATGCTTCCAAACACAAATGAAATTTTCGAAAATCGGGTGAAAAGTCGATTTTTTTTTCGTTTCGCATGCTTCCAAACACAAATGAAATTTTCGAAAATCGGGTGAAAAGTCGATTTTTTTTTCGTTTCGCATGCTTCCAAACACAAATGATATTTTCGAAAATCGGGTGAAAAGTCGATTTTTTTTTCGTTCGCATGCTTCCAAACACAAATGAAATTTTCGAAAATCGGGTGAAAAGTCTATTTTTTTTTTCGTTTCGCATGCTTCCAAACAGAAATTAAATTTTTGAAAATCGGGTGAAAAGTCGATTTTTTTTTCGTTTCGCATGCTTCCAAACACAAATGAAGTTTTCGAAAATCGGGTAAAAATTCGATTTTTTTTCGTTTTTTACGCGTTTCACATGTATTGAAACACAAATGAAATTTTCGAAAATCGGGTCGATTTCTTTTCGTTTTTTACGCGTTTCACATGTATTGAAACACAAATGAAATTTTCGAAAATCGGGTGAAAAGTCGATTTTTTTTTTCGTTTCGCATGCTTCCAAACACAAATGAAATTTTCGAAAATCGGGTGAAAAGTCGATTTTTTTTTGTTTCGCATTTCCAAACACAAATGAAATTTTCGAAAATCGGGTAAAAAGTCGATTTTTTTTTATTCGTTTTGCATGCTTCCAAACACAAATAAAATTTTCGAAAATCGGGTGATAAGTCGATTTTTTTTTCGTTTCGCATGCTTCCAAACACAAATGAAATTTTTGAAAATCGGGTGAAAAGTCGATTTTTTTTTTGTTTTGCATGCTTCCAAACACAAATGAAATTTTCGAAAATCGGGTGAAAAGTCGATTTTTTTTTTGTTTCGCATGCTTCCAAACACAAATGAAATTTTCGAAAATTGGGTAATAAGTCGATTTTTTTATTCGTTTTGCATGCTTCCAAACACAAATGAAATTTTCGAAAATCGGGTGAAAAGTCGATTTTTTTTTGTTTCGCATGCTTCCAAACACAAATGAAATTTTCGAAAATCGTGTGAAAAGTCGATTTTTTTTTTCGTTTCGCATGCTTCCAAACACAAATGAAATTTTCGAAAATCGGGTGAAAAGTCGATTTTTTTTTTGTTTCGCATGCTTCCAAACACAAATGAAATTTTCGAAAATTGGGTAATAAGTCGATTTTTTTATTCGTTTTGCATGCTTCCAAACACAAATGAAATTTTCGAAAATCGGGTGAAAAGTCGATTTTTTTTTTGTTTCGCATGCTTCCAAACACAAATGAAATTTTCGAAAATTGGGTAATAAGTCGATTTTTTTATTCGTTTTGCATGCTTCCAAACACAAATGAAATTTTCGAAAATCGGGTAAAAAGTCGATTTTTTTTTTCGTTTCGCATGCTTCCAAACACAAATGAAATTTTCGAAAATCGGGTGAAAAGTCGATTTTTTTTCGTTTTTTACGCGTTTCACATGTATTGAAACACAAATGAAATTTTCGAAAATCGGGTGAAAAGTCGATTTTTTTTTCGTTTCGCATGCTTCCAAACACAAATGAAATTTTCGAAAATCAGGTGAAAAGTCGATTTTTTTTTTCGTTTCGCATGATTCCAAACACAATTGAAATTTTCGAAAATCGGGTAAAAAGTCGATTTTTTTATTCGTTTCGCATGCTTCCAAACACAAATGAAATTTTCGAAAATCGGGTGAAAAGTCGATTTTTTTTTTCGTTTCGCATGCTTCCAAACGCAAATGACATTTTCGAAAATCGGGTGAAAAGTCGATTTTTTTTTCGTTTCGCATGCTTCCAAACACAAATGAAATTTTCGAAAATCGGGTGAAAAGTCGATTTTTTTTTCGTTTCGCATGCATCCAAACACAAATGAAATTTTCGAAAATCGTGTGAAAAGTCGATTTTTTTTCGTTTTTTACGCGTTTCACATGTATTGAAACACAAATGAAATTTTCGAAAATCGGGTGAAAAGTCGATTTTTTTTCGTTTTTTACGCGTTTCACATGTATTGAAACACAAATGAAATTTTCGAAAATCGGGTGAAAAGTCGATTTTTATTTCGTTTCGCATGCTTCCAAACGCAAATGAAATTTTTGAAAATCGTGTGAAAAGTCGATTTTTATTTCGTTTCGCATGTTTCCAAACACAAATGAAATTTTCGAAAAATGGGTGAAAACTCGATTTTTTTTTCGTTTCGCATGCTTCCAAACACAACTGAAATTTTCGAAAATCAGGTGAAAAGTCGATTTTTTTTTTCGTTTCGCATGATTCCAAACACAATTGAAATTTTCGAAAATCGGGTAAAAAGTCGATTTTTTTATTCGTTTCGCATGCTTCCAAACACAAATGAAATTTTCGAAAATCGGGTGAAAAGTCGATTTTTTTTCGTTTCGCATGCTTCCAAACACAAATGAAATTTTCGAAAATCGGGTGAAAATTCGATTTTTTTTTCGTTTCGCATGCTTCCAAACGCAAATGAAATTTTCGAAAATCGGGTGAAAAGTCGATTTTTTTTCGTTTTTACGCGTTTCACATGTATTGAAACACAAATGAAATTTTCGAAAATCGGGTGAAAAGTCGATTTTTTTTCGTTTCGCATGCTTCCAAACACAAATGAAATTTTCGAAAATCGGGTGAAAAGTCGATTTTTTTTCGTTTCGCATGCTTCCAAACACAAATGAAATTTTCGAAAATCGGGTGAAAAGTCGTTTTTTTTTCGTTTTTTACGCGTTTCACATGTATTGAAACACAAATGAAATTTTCGAAAATCGAGTGAAAAGTCGATTTTTTTTTCGTTTTGCATGCTTCCAAACACAAATGAAATTTTCGAAAATCGGGTGAAAAGTCGATTTTTTTTTCGTTTCGCATGCTTCCAAACACAAATGAAATTTTCGAAAATCGGGTGAAAAGTCGATTTTTTTATTCGTTTCGCATGCTTCCAAACACAAATGAAATTTTCGAAAATCGGGTGAAAAGTCGATTTTTTTTCGTTTCGCATGCTTCCAAACACAAATGAAATTTTCGAAAATCGGGTGAAAATTCGATTTTTTTTTCGTTTCGCATGCTTCCAAACGCAAATGAAATTTTCGAAAATCGGGTGAAAAGTCGATTTTTTTTCGTTTTTTACGCGTTTCACATGTATTGAAACACAAATGAAATTTTCGAAAATCGGGTGAAAAGTCGATTTTTTTTCGTTTTTTACGCGTTTCACATGTATTGAAACACAAATGAAATTTTCGAAAATCGGGTGAAAAGTCGATTTTTATTTCGTTTCGCATGCTTCCAAACGCAAATGAAATTTTTGAAAATCGTGTGAAAAGTCGATTTTTATTTCGTTTCGCATGTTTCCAAACACAAATGAAATTTTCGAAAAATGGGTGAAAACTCGATTTTTTTTTCGTTTCGCATGCTTCCAAACACAACTGAAATTTTCGAAAATCAGGTGAAAAGTCGATTTTTTTTTTCGTTTCGCATGATTCCAAACACAATTGAAATTTTCGAAAATCGGGTAAAAAGTCGATTTTTTTATTCGTTTCGCATGCTTCCAAACACAAATGAAATTTTCGAAAATCGGGTGAAAAGTCGATTTTTTTTCGTTTCGCATGCTTCCAAACACAAATGAAATTTTCGAAAATCGGGTGAAAATTCGATTTTTTTTTCGTTTCGCATGCTTCCAAACGCAAATGAAATTTTCGAAAATCGGGTGAAAAGTCGATTTTTTTTCGTTTTTACGCGTTTCACATGTATTGAAACACAAATTAAATTTTCGAAAATCGGGTGAAAAGTCGATTTTTTTTCGTTTCGCATGCTTCCAAACACAAATGAAATTTTCGAAAATCGGGTGAAAAGTCGATTTTTTTTCGTTTCGCATGCTTCCAAACACAAATGAAATTTTCGAAAATCGGGTGAAAAGTCGTTTTTTTTTCGTTTTTTACGCGTTTCACATGTATTGAAACACAAATGAAATTTTCGAAAATCGAGTGAAAAGTCGATTTTTTTTTCGTTTTGCATGCTTCCAAACACAAATGAAATTTTCGAAAATCGGGTGAAAAGTCGATTTTTTTTTCGTTTCGCATGCTTCCAAACACAAATGAAATTTTCGAAAATCGGGTGAAAAGTCGATTTTTTTATTCGTTTCGCATGCTTCCAAACACAAATGAAATTTTCGAAAATCGGGTGAAAAGTCGATTTTTTTTCGTTTCGCATGCTTCCAAACACAAATGAAATTTTCGAAAATCGGGTGAAAATTCGATTTTTTTTTCGTTTCGCATGCTTCCAAACGCAAATGAAATTTTCGAAAATCGGGTGAAAAGTCGATTTTTTTTCGTTTTTACGCGTTTCACATGTATTGAAACACAAATGAAATTTTCGAAAATCGGGTGAAAAGTCGATTTTTTTTCGTTTCGCATGCTTCCAAACACAAATGAAATTTTCGAAAATCGGGTGAAAAGTCGATTTTTTTTCGTTTCGCATGCTTCCAAACACAAATGAAATTTTCGAAAATCGGGTGAAAAGTCGTTTTTTTTCGTTTTTTACGCGTTTCACATGTATTGAAACACAAATGAAATTTTCGAAAATCGAGTGAAAAGTCGATTTTTTTTTCGTTTTGCATGCTTCCAAACACAAATGAAATTTTCGAAAATCGGGTGAAAAGTCGATTTTTTTTTCGTTTCGCATGCTTCCAAACACAAATGAAATTTTCGAAAATCGGGTGAAAAGTCGATTTTTTTTTTGTTTCGCATGCTTCCAAACACAAATGATATTTTCGAAAATCGGGTGAAAAGTCGATTTTTTTTTCGTTCGCATGCTTCCAAACACAAATGAAATTTTCGAAAATCGGGTGAAAAGTCTATTTTTTTTTTCGTTTCGCATGCTTCCAAACAGAAATTAAATTTTTGAAAATCGGGTGAAAAGTCGATTTTTTTTTCGTTTCGCATGCTTCCAAACACAAATGAAGTTTTCGAAAATCGGGTAAAAATTCGATTTTTTTTCGTTTTTTACGCGTTTCACATGTATTGAAACACAAATGAAATTTTCGAAAATCGGGTCGATTTCTTTTCGTTTTTTACGCGTTTCACATGTATTGAAACACAAATGAAATTTTCGAAAATCGGGTGAAAAGTCGATTTTTTTTTTCGTTTCGCATGCTTCCAAACACAAATGAAATTTTCGAAAATCGGGTGAAAAGTCGATTTTTTTTTGTTTCGCATTTCCAAACACAAATGAAATTTTCGAAAATCGGGTAAAAAGTCGATTTTTTTTTATTCGTTTTGCATGCTTCCAAACACAATAAAATTTTCGAAAATCGGGTGATAAGTCGATTTTTTTTTCGTTTCGCATGCTTCCAAACACAAATGAAATTTTTGAAAATCGGGTGAAAAGTCGATTTTTTTTTTGTTTTGCATGCTTCCAAACACAAATGAAATTTTCGAAAATCGGGTGAAAAGTCGATTTTTTTTTTGTTTCGCATGCTTCCAAACACAAATGAAATTTTCGAAAATTGGGTAATAAGTCGATTTTTTTATTCGTTTTGCATGCTTCCAAACACAAATGAAATTTTCGAAAATCGGGTGAAAAGTCGATTTTTTTTTGTTTCGCATGCTTCCAAACACAAATGAAATTTTCGAAAATCGGGTGAAAAGTCGATTTTTTTTTTCGTTTCGCATGCTTCCAAACACAAATGAAATTTTCGAAAATCGGGTGAAAAGTCGATTTTTTTTTTGTTTCGCATGCTTCCAAACACAAATGAAATTTTCGAAAATTGGGTAATAAGTCGATTTTTTTATTCGTTTTGCATGCTTCCAAACACAAATGAAATTTTCGAAAATCGGGTGAAAAGTCGATTTTTTTTTTGTTTCGCATGCTTCCAAACACAAATGAAATTTTCGAAAATTGGGTAATAAGTCGATTTTTTTATTCGTTTTGCATGCTTCCAAACACAAATGAAATTTTCGAAAATCGGGTAAAAAGTCGATTTTTTTTTTCGTTTCGCATGCTTCCAAACACAAATGAAATTTTCGAAAATCGGGTGAAAAGTCGATTTTTTTTCGTTTTTTACGCGTTTCACATGTATTGAAACACAAATGAAATTTTCGAAAATCGGGTGAAAAGTCGATTTTTTTTTCGTTTCGCATGCTTCCAAACACAAATGAAATTTTCGAAAATCAGGTGAAAAGTCGATTTTTTTTTTCGTTTCGCATGCTTCCAAACGCAAATGACATTTTCGAAAATCGGGTGAAAAGTCGATTTTATTTTTCGTTTCGCATGCTTCCAAACACAAATGAAATTTTCGAAAATCGGGTGAAAAGTCGATTTTTTTTTCGTTTCGCATGCATCCAAACACAAATGAAATTTTCGAAAATCGTGTGAAAAGTCGATTTTTTTTCGTTTTTTACGCGTTTCACATGTATTGAAACACAAATGAAATTTTCGAAAATCGGGTGAAAAGTCGATTTTTTTTCGTTTTTTACGCGTTTCACATGTATTGAAACACAAATGAAATTTTCGAAAATCGGGTGAAAAGTCGATTTTTATTTCGTTTCGCATGCTTCCAAACGCAAATGAAATTTTTGAAAATCGTGTGAAAAGTCGATTTTTATTTCGTTTCGCATGTTTCCAAACACAAATGAAATTTTCGAAAAATGGGTGAAAACTCGATTTTTTTTTCGTTTCGCATGCTTCCAAACACAACTGAAATTTTCGAAAATCGGGTGAAAAGTCGATTTTTTTTTGTTTCGCATGCTTCCAAACACAAATGAAATTTTCGAAAATCGGGTGAATAGTCGATTTTTTTTCGTTTTTTTGCGTTTCACATGTATTGAAACACAAATGAAATTTTCGAAAATTGGGTGAAAAGTCGATTTTTTTTTCGTTTCGCATGCATCCAAACACAAATGAAATTTTCGAAAATCGAGTGAAAAGTCGATTTTTTTTTCGTTTCGCATGCTTCCAAACACAAATGAAATTTTCGAAAATCGGGTGAAAAGTCGATTTTTTTTTCGTTTCGCATGCTTCCAAACACAAATGAAATTTTCGAAAATCGGGTGAAAAGTCGATTTTTTTTTCGTTTTGCATGCTTCCAAACACAAATGTAATTTTCGAAAATCGGGTGAAAAGTCGATTTTTTTTTTCGTTTCGCATGCTTCCAAACACAAATGAAATTTTCGAAAATCGGGTGAAAAGTCGATTTTTTTTTCGTTTTGCATGCTTCCAAACACAAATGTAATTTTCGAAAATCGGGTGAAAAGTCGATTTTTTTTTCGTTTCGCATGCTTTCAAACACAAATGAAATTTTCGAAAATCGGGTGAAAAGTCGATTTTTTTTTCGTTTCGCATGCTTCCAAACACAAATGAAATTTTCGAAAATCGGGTGAAAAGTCGATTTTTTTTTTCGTTTTGCATGCTTCCAAACACAAATGTAATTTTCGAAAATCGGGTGAAAAGTCGATTTTTTTTTTTCGTTTCGCATGCTTCCAAACACAAATGAAATTTTCGAAAATTGGGTGAAAAGTCGATTTTTTTTTCGTTTTGCATGCTTCCAAACACAAATGTAATTTTCGAAAATCGGGTGAAAAGTCGATTTTTTTTTTTCGTTTCGCATGCTTCCAAACACAAATGAAATTTTCGAAAATCGGGTGAAAAGTCGATTTTTTTTCGTTTTTTACGCGTTTCACATGTATTGAAACACAAATGACATTTTCGAAAATCGGGTGAAAAGTCAATTTTTTTTTCGTTTCGCATGCTTCCAAACACAAATGAAATTTTCGAAAATCGGGTGAAAAATCGATTTTTTTTTCGTTTCGCATGCTTCCAAACACAAATGAAATTTTCGAAATTCGGGTGAAAAGTCGATTTTTTTTCGTTTCGCATGCATCCAAACACAAATGAAATTTTCGAAAATCGTGTGAAAAGTCGATTTTTTTCGTTTTTTACGCGTTTCACATGTATTGAAACACAAATGAAATTTTCGAAAATCAGGTGAAAAGTCGATTTTTTTTTCGTTTCGCATGCTTCCAAACACAAATGAAATTTTCGAAAATCGGGTAAAAAGTCGATTTTTTTTCGTTTCGTATGCTTCCAAACACAAATGAAATTTTCGAAAATCGGGTGAAAAGTCGATTTTTTTTTCGTTTCGCATGCTTCCAAACACAAATGAAATTTTCGAAAATCGGGTGAAAAGTCGATTGTTTTTTCGTTTCGCATGCTTCCAAACACAAATGAAATTTTCGAAAATCGGGTGAAAAGTCGATTTTTTTTTCGTTTCGAATGCTTCCAAACACAAATGAAATTTTCGAAAATCGGGGGAAAAGTCGATTTTTATTTCGTTTCGCATGCTTCCAAACGCAAATGAAATTTTTGAAAATCGGGTGAAAAGTCGATTTTTTTTTGTTTCGCATGCTTCCAAACACAAATGAAATTTTCGAAAATCGGGTGAATAGTCGATTTTTTTTCGTTTTTTTGCGTTTCACATGTATTGAAACACAAATGAAATTTTCGAAAATCGGGTGAAAAGTCGATTTTTTTTTCGTTTCGCATGCATCCAAACACAAATGAAATTTTCGAAAATCGAGTGAAAAGTCGATTTTTTTTTCGTTTCGCATGCTTCCAAACACAAATGAAATTTTCGAAAATCGGGTGAAAAGTCGATTTTTTTTTCGTTTCGCATGCATCCAAACACAAATGAAATTTTCGAAAATCGTGTGAAAAGTCGATTTTTTTCGTTTTTTACGCGTTTCACATGTATTGAAACACAAATGAAATTTTCGAAAATCGGGTGAAAAGTCGATTTTTTTTTTCGTTTCGCATGCTTCCAAACACAAATGAAATTTTCGAAAATCGGGTGAAAAGTCGATTTTTTTTTCGTTTCGCATGCTTCCAAACACAAATGAAATTTTCGAAAATCGGGTGAAAAGTCGATTTTTTTTTCGTTTCGCATGCTTCCAAACACAAATGAAATTTTCGAAAATCGGGTGAAAAGTCGATTTTTTTTTCGTTTTGCATGCTTCCAAACACAAATGAAATTTTCGAAAATCGGGTGAAAAGTCGATTTTTTTTTCGTTTCGCATGCTTCCAAACACAAATGAAATTTTCGAAAATCGGGTGAAAAGTCGATTTTTTTTTCGTTTCGCATGCTTCCAAACACAAATGAAATTTTCGAAAATCGTGTGAAAAGTCGATTTTTTTTCGTTTTTTACGCGTTTCACATGTATTGAAACACAAATGAAATTTTCGAAAATCGGGTGAAAAGTCGATTTTTATTTCGTTTCGCATGCTTCCAAACGCAAATGAAATTTTCGAAAATCGTGTGAAAAGTCGATTTTTTTTCGTTTTTTACGCGTTTCACATGTAATGCAACACAAATGAAATTTTCGAAAATCGGGTGAAAAATCGATTTTTTTTTTCGTTTCGCATGCTTCCAAACACAAATGAAATTTTCGAAAATCGGGTGAAAAGTCGACTTTTTTTTCGTTTCGCATGCATCCAAACACAAATGAAATTTTCGAAAATCGTGTGAAAAGTCGATTTTTTTTCGTTTTTTACGCGTTTCACATGTATTGAAACACAAATGAAATTTTTGAAAATCGGGTGAAAAGTCGATTTTTATTTCGTTTCGCATGCTTCCAAACGCAAATGAAATTTTTGAAAATCGGGTGAAAAGTCGATTTTTATTTCGTTTCGCATGTTTCCAAACACAAATGAAATTTTCGAAAAATGGGTGAAAAGTCGATTTTTTTTTCGTTTCGCATGCTTCCAAACACAAATGAAATTTTCGAAAATCGGGTGAAAAGTCGATTTTTTTTTCGTTTCGCATGCTTCCAAACACAAATGAAATTTTCGAAAATCGGGTGAAAAGTCGATTTTTATTTCGTTTCGCATGCTTCCAAACGCAAATGAAATTTTTGAAAATCGGGTCAAAAGTCGATTTTTTTTTGTTTCGCATGCTTCCAAACACAAATGAAATTTTCGAAAATCGGGTGAATAGTCGATTTTTTTTCGTTTTTTTGCGTTTCACATGTATTGAAACACAAATGAAATTTTCGAAAATCGGGTGAAAAGTCGATTTTTTTTTTCGTTTCGCATGCATCCAAACACAAATGAAATTTTCGAAAATCGAGTAAAAAGTCTATTTTTTTTTCGTTTCGCATGCCTCCAAACACAAATGAAATTTTCGAAAATCGGGTGAAAAGTTGATTTTTTTTTCGTTTCGCATGCTTTCAAACACAAATGAAATTTTCGAAAATCGGGTGAAAAGTCGATTTTTTTTTTGTTTTGCATGCTTCCAAACACAAATGAAATTTTCGAAAATCGGGTGAAAAGTCGATTTTTTTTTCGTTTTGCATGCTTCCAAACACAAATGTAATTTTCGAAAATCGGGTGAAAAGTCGATTTTTTTTTTCGTTTCGCATGCTTCCAAACACAAATGAAATTTTCGAAAATCGGGTGAAAAGTCGATTTTTTTTTTCGTTTCGCATGCTTCCAAACACAAATGAAATTTTCGAAAATCGGGTGAAAAGTCGATTTTTTTTTCGTTTCGCATGCTTCCAAACACAAATGAAATTTTCGAAAATCGGGTGAAAAGTCGATTTTTTTTTCGTTTCGCATGCTTCCAAACACAAATGAAATTTTCGAAAATCGGGTGAAAAGTCGATTTTTTTTTCGTTTCGCATGCTTCCAAACACAAATGAAATTTTCGAAAATCGTGTGAAAAGTCGATTTTTTTTTCGTTTTTTACGCGTTTCACATGTATTGAAACACAAATGAAATGTTCGAAAATCGGGTGAAAAGTCGATTTTTATTTCGTTTCGCATGCTTCCAAACGCAAATGAAATTTTTGAAAATCGGGTGAAAAGTCGATTTTTTTTTCGTTTCGCATGCTTCCAAACACAAATGAAATTTTCGAAAATCGGGTGAAAAGTCGATTTTTTTTTCGTTTCGCATGCTTCCAAACACAAATGAAATTTTCGAAAATCGGGTGAAAAGTCGATTTTTTTTCGTTTTTTACGCGTTTCACATGTATTGAAACACAAATGAAATTTTCGAAAATCGGGTGAAAAGTCGATTTTTTTTTCGTTTCGCATGCTTCCAAACACAAATGAAATTTTCGAAAATCGGGTGAAAAGTAGATTTTTTTTCGTTTTTTACGCGTTTCACATGTATTGCAACACAAATGAAATTTTCGAAAATCGGCTGATAAGTCGATTTTTTTTCGTTTTTTACGCGTTTCACATGTATTGAAACACAAATGAAATTTTCGAAAATCGGGTGAAAAGTCGATTTTTTTTTCGTTTCGCATGCTTCCAAACACAAATGAAATTTTCGAAAATCGGGTGAAATTTCGATTTTTTTTTTCGTTTCGCATGCTTCCAAACACAAATGAAATTTTCGAAAATCGGGTGAAAAGTCGTTTTTTTTTCGTTTTTGACGCGTTTCACATGTATTGCAACACAAATGAAATTTTCGAAAATCGGCTGATAAGTCGATTTTTTTTCGTTCGCATGCTTCCAAACACAAATGAAATTTTCGAAAATCGGGTGAAAAGTCGATTTTTTTTTCGTTTTTTACGCGTTTCACATGTATTGAAACACAAATGAAATTTTTGAAAATCGGGTGAAAAGTCGATTTTTTTTTCGTTTCGCATGCTTCCAAACACAAATGAAATTTTCGAAAATCGGGTGAAAGTCGACTTTTTTTTCGTTTCGCATGCATCCAAACACAAATGAAATTTTCGAAAATCGTGTGAAAAGTCGATTTTTTTTCGTTTTTTACGCGTTTCACATGTATTGAAACACAAATGAAATTTTTGAAAATCGGGTGAAAAGTCGATTTTTATTTCGTTTCGCATGCTTCCAAACGCAAATGAAATTTTTGAAAATCGGGTGAAAAGTCGATTTTTATTTCGTTTCGCATGTTTCCAAACACAAATGAAATTTTCGAAAAATGGGTGAAAAGTCGATTTTTTTTTCGTTTCGCATGCTTCCAAACACAAATGAAATTTTCGAAAATCGGGTGAAAAGTCGATTTTTTTTTCGTTTCGCATGCTTCCAAACACAAATGAAATTTTCGAAAATCGGGTGAAAAGTCGATTTTTATTTCGTTTCGCATGCTTCCAAACGCAAATGAAATTTTTGAAAATCGGGTCAAAAGTCGATTTTTTTTTGTTTCGCATGCTTCCAAACACAAATGAAATTTTCGAAAATCGGGTGAATAGTCGATTTTTTTTCGTTTTTTTGCGTTTCACATGTATTGAAACACAAATGAAATTTTCGAAAATCGGGTGAAAAGTCGATTTTTTTTTTCGTTTCGCATGCATCCAAACACAAATGAAATTTTCGAAAATCGAGTAAAAAGTCTATTTTTTTTTCGTTTCGCATGCCTCCAAACACAAATGAAATTTTCGAAAATCGGGTGAAAAGTTGATTTTTTTTTCGTTTCGCATGCTTTCAAACACAAATGAAATTTTCGAAAATCGGGTGAAAAGTCGATTTTTTTTTCGTTTTGCATGCTTCCAAACACAAATGAAATTTTCGAAAATCGGGTGAAAAGTCGATTTTTTTTTTGTTTTGCATGCTTCCAAACACAAATGTAATTTTCGAAAATCGGGTGAAAAGTCGATTTTTTTTTTCGTTTCGCATGCTTCCAAACACAAATGAAATTTTCGAAAATCGGGTGAAAAGTCGATTTTTTTTTTCGTTTCGCATGCTTCCAAACACAAATGAAATTTTCGAAAATCGGGTGAAAAGTCGATTTTTTTTTCGTTTCGCATGCTTCCAAACACAAATGAAATTTTCGAAAATCGGGTGAAAAGTCGATTTTTTTTTCGTTTCGCATGCTTCCAAACACAAATGAAATTTTCGAAAATCGGGTGAAAAGTCGATTTTTTTTTCGTTTCGCATGCTTCCAAACACAAATGAAATTTTCGAAAATCGTGTGAAAAGTCGATTTTTTTTTCGTTTTTTACGCGTTTCACATGTATTGAAACACAAATGAAATGTTCGAAAATCGGGTGAAAAGTCGATTTTTATTTCGTTTCGCATGCTTCCAAACGCAAATGAAATTTTTGAAAATCGGGTGAAAAGTCGATTTTTTTTTCGTTTCGCATGCTTCCAAACACAAATGAAATTTTCGAAAATCGGGTGAAAAGTCGATTTTTTTTTCGTTTCGCATGCTTCCAAACACAAATGAAATTTTCGAAAATCGGGTGAAAAGTCGATTTTTTTTCGTTTTTTACGCGTTTCACATGTATTGAAACACAAATGAAATTTTCGAAAATCGGGTGAAAAGTCGATTTTTTTTTCGTTTCGCATGCTTCCAAACACAAATGAAATTTTCGAAAATCGGGTGAAAAGTAGATTTTTTTTCGTTTTTTACGCGTTTCACATGTATTGCAACACAAATGAAATTTTCGAAAATCGGCTGATAAGTCGATTTTTTTTCGTTTTTTACGCGTTTCACATGTATTGAAACACAAATGAAATTTTCGAAAATCGGGTGAAAAGTCGATTTTTTTTTCGTTTCGCATGCTTCCAAACACAAATGAAATTTTCGAAAATCGGGTGAAATTTCGATTTTTTTTTTCGTTTCGCATGCTTCCAAACACAAATGAAATTTTCGAAAATCGGGTGAAAAGTCGATTTTTTTTCGTTTTTGACGCGTTTCACATGTATTGCAACACAAATGAAATTTTCGAAAATCGGCTGATAAGTCGATTTTTTTTCGTTCGCATGCTTCCAAACACAAATGAAATTTTCGAAAATCGGGTGAAAAGTCGATTTTTTTTTCGTTTTTTACGCGTTTCACATGTATTGAAACACAAATGAAATTTTTGAAAATCGGGTGAAAAGTCGATTTTTTTTCGTTTCGCATGCTTCCAAACACAAATGAAATTTTCGAAAATTGGGTGAAAAGTCGATTTTTTTTTCGTTTCGCATGCTTCCAAACACAAATGAAATTTTCGAAAATCGGGTGAAAATTCGATTTTTTTTTCGTTTCGCATGCTTCCAAACACAAATGAAATTTTCGAAAATTGGGTGAAAAGTCGATTTTTTTTTCGTTTCGCATGCTTCCAAACACAAATGAAATTTTCGAAAATCGGGTGAAAAGTCGATTTTTTTTTTCGTTTCGCATGCTTCCAAACACAAATGAAATTTTCGAAAATCGGGTGAAAAGTCGTATTTTTTTTCGTTTCGCATGCATCCAAACACAAATGAAATTTTCGAAAATCGGTTGAAAAGTCGATTTTTTTTGTTTCGCATGCTTCCAAACACAAATGAAATTTTCGAAAATCGGGTGAAAAGTCGATTTTTTTTTCGTTTCGCATGCTTCCAAACACAAATGAAATTTTCGAAAATCGGGTGAAAAGTCGATTTTTTTTCGTTTTTTACGCGTTTCACATGTATTGAAACACAAATGAAATTTTCGAAAATCGGGTGAAAAGTCGATTTTTTTTTCGTTTCGCATGCTTCCAAACACAAATGAAAT
This sequence comes from Tachinus rufipes, assembly GCA_963932245.1. Classification (NCBI taxonomy): domain Eukaryota; kingdom Metazoa; phylum Arthropoda; class Insecta; order Coleoptera; family Staphylinidae; genus Tachinus; species Tachinus rufipes. The sequence continues at coordinate 14,332,362 of OZ010748.1, read as the reverse complement.
TTTCGAAAATCGGGTGAAAAGTCGATTTTTTTTTCGTTTCGCATGCATCCAAACACAAATGAAATTTTCGAAAATCGTGTGAAAAGTCGATTTTTTTCGTTTTTTACGCGTTTCACATGTATTGCAACACAAATGAAATTTTCGAAAATCGGGTGAAAAGTCGATTTTTTTTCGTTTCGCATGCTTCCAAACACAAATGAAATTTTCGAAAATCGGGTGAAAAGTCGATTTTTATTTCGTTTCGCATGCTTCCAAACGCAAATGAAATTTTTGAAAATCGGGTGAAAAGTCGATTTTTTTTTCGTTTCGCATGCTTCCAAACACAAATGAAATTTTCGAAAATCGGGTGAAAAGTCGATTTTTTTTCGTTTCGCATGCTTCCAAACACAAATGAAATTTTCGAAAATCGGGTGAAAAGTCGATTTTTTTTCGTTTTGCATGCTTCCAAACACAAATGAAATTTTCGAAAATCGGGTGAAAAGTCGATTTTTTTTCGTTTCGCATGCATCCAAACACAAATGAAATTTTCGAAAATCGGGTGAAAAGTCGATTTTTTTTCGTTTCGCATGCTTCCAAACACAAATGAAATTTTCGAAAATCGGGTGAAAAGTCGATTTTTTTTCGTTTCGCATGCTTCCAAACACAAATGAAATTTTCGAAAATCGGGTGAAAAGTCGATTTTTTTTTCGTTTCGCATGCATCCAAACAACAAATGAAATTTTCGAAAATCGGGTGAAAAGTCGATTTTTTTTCGTTTCGCATGCTTCCAAACACAAATGAAATTTTCGAAAATCGGGTGAAAAGTCGATTTTTTTCGTTTTTTACGCGTTTCACATGTATTGAAACACAAATGAAATATTCGAAAATCGGGTGAAAAGTCGATTTTTTTTTCGTTTCGCATGCTTCCAAACACAAATGAAATTTTCGAAAATCGGGTGAAAATTCGATTTTTTTTTCGTTTCGCATGCTTCCAAACACAAATGAAATTTTCGAAAATCGGGTGAAAAGTCGATTTTTTTTCGTTTTTACGCGTTTCACATGTATTGCAACACAAATGAAATTTTCGAAAATCGGGTGAAAAGTCGATTTTTTTTTCGTTTCGCATGCTTCCAAACACAAATGAAATTTTCGAAAATCGGGTGAAAAGTCGATTTTTTTTCGTTTTTTACGCGTTTCACATGTATTGAAACACAAATGAAATTTTCGAAAATCGGGTGAAAAGTCGATTTTTTTTCGTTTTTTACGCGTTTCACATGTATTGAAACACAAATGAAATTTTCGAAAATCGGGTGAAAAGTCGACATGCTTCCAAACACAAATGAAATTTTCGAAAATCGGGTGAAAAGTCGATTTTTTTTTTCGTTTCGCATGCATCCAAACACAAATGAAATTTTCGAAAATCGGGTGAAAAGTCAATTTTTTTTTGTTTCGCATGCTTCCAAACACAAATGAAATTTTCGAAAATCGGGTGAAAAGTCGATTTTTTTTCGTTTCGCATGCTTCCAAACACAAATGAAATTTTCGAAAATCGGGTGAAAAGTCGATTTTTTTTTCGTTTCGCATGCATCCAAACACAAATGAAATTTTCGAAAATCGGGTGAAAAGTCGATTTTTTTTCGTTTCGCATGCTTCCAAACACAAATGAAATTTTCGAAAATCGGGTGAAAAGTCGATTTTTTTTCGTTTTTTACGCGTTTCACATGTATTGAAACACAAATGAAATTTTCGAAAATCGGGTGAAAAGTCGATTTTTTTTTCGTTTCGCATGCTTCCAAACACAAATGAAATTTTCGAAAATCGGGTGAAAATTCGATTTTTTTTTCGTTTCGCATGCTTCCAAACACAAATGAAATTTTCGAAAATCGGGTGAAAAGTCGATTTTTTTTCGTTTTTACGCGTTTCACATGTATTGCAACACAAATGAAATTTTCGAAAATCGGGTGAAAAGTCGATTTTTTTTTTCGTTTCGCATGCTTCCAAACACAAATGAATATATCGAAAATCGGGTGAAAAGTCGATTTTTTTTCGTTTTTTACGCGTTTCACATGTATTGCAACACAAATGAAATTTTCGAAAATCGGGTGAAAAGTCAATTTTTTTTTTGTTTCGCATGCTTCCAAACACAAATGAAATTTTCGAAAATCGGGTGAAAAGTCGATTTTTTTTTCGTTTCGCATGCTTCCAAACACAAATGAAATTTTCGAAAATCGGGTGAAAAGTCGATTTTTTTTCGTTTTTTACGCGTTTCACATGTATTGAAACACAAATGAAATTTTCGAAAATCGGGTGAAAAGTCGATTTTTTTTTCGTTTCGCATGCTTCCAAACACAAATGAAATTTTCGAAAATCGGGTGAAAAGTCGATTTTTTTTCGTTTTTTACGCGTTTCACATGTATTGCAACACAAATGAAATTTTCGAAAATCGGGTGAAAAGTCGATTTTTTTTCGTTTCGCATGCTTCCAAACACAAATGAAATTTTCGAAAATCGGGTGAAAAGTCGATTTTTTTTTCGTTTCGCATGCTTCCAAACACAAATGAAATTTTCGAAAATCGGGTGAAAAGTCGATTTTTTTTTCGTTTTGCATGCTTCCAAACACAAATGAAATTTTCGAAAATCGGGTGAAAAGTCGATTTTTTTTCGTTTTTTACGCGTTTCACATGTATTGCAACACAAATGAAATTTTCGAAAATCGGGTGAAAAGTCGATTTTTTTTTTCGTTTCGCATGCTTCCAAACACAAATGAATATATCGAAAATCGGGTGAAAAGTCGATTTTTTTTCGTTTTTTACGCGTTTCACATGTATTGCAACACAAATGAAATTTTCGAAAATCGGGTGAAAAGTCGATTTTTTTTCGTTTCGCATGCTTCCAAACACAAATGAAATTTTCGAAAATCGGGTGAAAAGTCGATTTTTTTTTCGTTTCGCATGCTTCCAAACACAAATGAAATTTTCGAAAATCGGGTGAAAAGTCGATTTTTTTTTCGTTTTGCATGCTTCCAAACACAAATGAAATTTTCGAAAATCGGGTGAAAAGTCGATTTTTTTTCGTTTTTTACGCGTTTCACATGTATTGCAACACAAATGAAATTTTCGAAAATCGGGTGAAAAGTCGATTTTTTTTTTCGTTTCGCATGCTTCCAAACACAAATGAATATATCGAAAATCGGGTGAAAAGTCGATTTTTTTTCGTTTTTTACGCGTTTCACATGTATTGCAACACAAATGAAATTTTCGAAAATCGGGTGAAAAGTCGATTTTTTTTCGTTTCGCATGCTTCCAAACACAAATGAAATTTTCGAAAATCGGGTGAAAAGTCGATTTTTTTTTCGTTTCGCATGCTTCCAAACACAAATGAAATTTTCGAAAATCGGGTGAAAAGTCGATTTTTTTTTCGTTTTGCATGCTTCCAAACACAAATGAAATTTTCGAAAATCGGGTGAAAAGTCGATTTTTTTTCGTTTTTTACGCGTTTCACATGTATTGCAACACAAATGAAATTTTCGAAAATCGGGTGAAAAGTCGATTTTTTTTTTCGTTTCGCATGCTTCCAAACACAAATGAATATATCGAAAATCGGGTGAAAAGTCGATTTTTTTTCGTTTTTTACGCGTTTCACATGTATTGCAACACAAATGAAATTTTCGAAAATCGGGTGAAAAGTCAATTTTTTTTTTGTTTCGCATGCTTCCAAACACAAATGAAATTTTCGAAAATCGGGTGAAAAGTCGATTTTTTTTTCGTTTCGCATGCTTCCAAACACAAATGAAATTTTCGAAAATCGGGTGAAAAGTCGATTTTTTTTCGTTTTTTACGCGTTTCACATGTATTGAAACACAAATGAAATTTTCGAAAATCGGGTGAAAAGTCGATTTTTTTTTCGTTTCGCATGCTTCCAAACACAAATGAAATTTTCGAAAATCGGGTGAAAAGTCGATTTTTTTTCGTTTTTTACGCGTTTCACATGTATTGCAACACAAATGAAATTTTCGAAAATCGGGTGAAAAGTCGATTTTTTTTCGTTTCGCATGCTTCCAAACACAAATGAAATTTTCGAAAATCGGGTGAAAAGTCGATTTTTTTTTCGTTTCGCATGCTTCCAAACACAAATGAAATTTTCGAAAATCGGGTGAAAAGTCGATTTTTTTTTCGTTTTGCATGCTTCCAAACACAAATGAAATTTTCGAAAATCGGGTGAAAAGTCGATTTTTTTTCGTTTTTTACGCGTTTCACATGTATTGCAACACAAATGAAATTTTCGAAAATCGGGTGAAAAGTCGATTTTTTTTTCGTTTCGCATGCTTCCAAACACAAATGAAATTTTCGAAAATCGGGTGAAAAGTCGATTTTTTTTTCGTTTCGCATGCATCCAAACACAAATGAAATTTTCGAAAATCGTGTGAAAAGTCGATTTTTTTTCGTTTTTTACGCGTTTCACATGTATTGCAACACAAATGAAATTTTCGAAAATCGGGTGAAAAGTCGATTTTTTTTCGTTTCGCATGCTTCCAAACACAAATGAAATTTTCGAAAATCGGGTGAAAAGTCGATTTTTTTTTCGTTTCGCATGCATCCAAACACAAATGAAATTTTCGAAAATCGGGTGAAAAATCGATTTTTTTTCGTTTCGCATGCTTCCAAACACAAATGAAATTTTCGAAAATCGGGTGAAAAGTCGATTTTTTTTCGTTTTTTACGCGTTTCACATGTATTGAAACACAAATGAAATTTTCGAAAATCGGGTGAAAAGTCGATTTTTTTTTCGTTTCGCATGCTTCCAAACACAAATGAAATTTTCGAAAATCGGGTGAAAATTCGATTTTTTTTTTCGTTTCGCATGCTTCCAAACACAAATGAAATTTTCGAAAATCGGATGAAAAGTCGATTTTTTTTCGTTTTTTACGCGTTTCACATGTATTGCAACACAAATGAAATTTTCGAAAATCGGGTGAAAAGTCGATTTTTTTTTCGTTTCGCATGCTTCCAAACACAAATGAAATTTTCGAAAATCGGGTGAAAAGTCGATTTTTTTTCGTTTTTTACGCGTTTCACATGTATTGAAACACAAATGAAATTTTCGAAAATCGGGTGAAAAGTCGATTTTTTTTTCGTTTCGCATGCTTCCAAACACAAATGAAATTTTCGAAAATCGGGTGAAAAGTCGATTTTTTTTTCGTTTCGCATGCATCCAAACACAAATGAAATTTTCGAAAATCGTGTGAAAAGTCGATTTTTTTTCGTTTTTTACGCGTTTCACATGTATTGCAACACAAATGAAATTTTCGAAAATCGGGTGAAAAGTCGATTTTTTTTCGTTTCGCATGCTTCCAAACACAAATGAAATTTTCGAAAATCGGGTGAAAAGTCGATTTTTATTTCGTTTCGCATGCTTCCAAACGCAAATGAAATTTTTGAAAATCGGGTGAAAAGTCGATTTTTTTTTCGTTTCGCATGCTTCCAAACACAAATGAAATTTTCGAAAATCGGGTGAAAAGTCGATTTTTTTTCGTTTCGCATGCTTCCAAACACAAATGAAATTTTCGAAAATCGGGTGAAAAGTCGATTTTTTTTCGTTTTGCATGCTTCCAAACACAAATGAAATTTTCGAAAATCGGGTGAAAAGTCGATTTTTTTTTCGTTTCGCATGCATCCAAACACAAATGAAATTTTCGAAAATCGGGTGAAAAGTCGATTTTTTTTCGTTTCGCATGCTTCCAAACACAAATGAAATTTTCGAAAATCGGGTGAAAAGTCGATTTTTTTTCGTTTCGCATGCTTCCAAACACAAATGAAATTTTCGAAAATCGGGTGAAAAGTCGATTTTTTTTTCGTTTCGCATGCATCCAAACACAAATGAAATTTTCGAAAATCGGGTGAAAAGTCGATTTTTTTTCGTTTCGCATGCTTCCAAACACAAATGAAATTTTCGAAAATCGGGTGAAAAGTCGATTTTTTTTCGTTTTTTACGCGTTTCACATGTATTGAAACACAAATGAAATATTCGAAAATCGGGTGAAAAGTCGATTTTTTTTTCGTTTCGCATGCTTCCAAACACAAATGAAATTTTCGAAAATCGGGTGAAAATTCGATTTTTTTTTCGTTTCGCATGCTTCCAAACACAAATGAAATTTTCGAAAATCGGGTGAAAAGTCGATTTTTTTTCGTTTTTTACGCGTTTCACATGTATTGCAACACAAATGAAATTTTCGAAAATCGGGTGAAAAGTCGATTTTTTTTTCGTTTCGCATGCTTCCAAACACAAATGAAATTTTCGAAAATCGGGTGAAAAGTCGATTTTTTTTCGTTTTTTACGCGTTTCACATGTATTGAAACACAAATGAAATTTTCGAAAATCGGGTGAAAAGTCGATTTTTTTTCGTTTTTTACGCGTTTCACATGTATTGAAACACAAATGAAATTTTCGAAAATCGGGTGAAAAGTCGACATGCTTCCAAACACAAATGAAATTTTCGAAAATCGGGTGAAAAGTCGATTTTTTTTTCGTTTCGCATGCATCCAAACACAAATGAAATTTTCGAAAATCGGGTGAAAAGTCAATTTTTTTTTGTTTCGCATGCTTCCAAACACAAATGAAATTTTCGAAAATCGGGTGAAAAGTCGATTTTTTTTCGTTTCGCATGCTTCCAAACACAAATGAAATTTTCGAAAATCGGGTGAAAAGTCGATTTTTTTTTCGTTTCGCATGCATCCAAACACAAATGAAATTTTCGAAAATCGGGTGAAAAGTCGATTTTTTTTCGTTTCGCATGCTTCCAAACACAAATGAAATTTTCGAAAATCGGGTGAAAAGTCGATTTTTTTTCGTTTTTTACGCGTTTCACATGTATTGAAACACAAATGAAATTTTCGAAAATCGGGTGAAAAGTCGATTTTTTTTTCGTTTCGCATGCTTCCAAACACAAATGAAATTTTCGAAAATCGGGTGAAAATTCGATTTTTTTTTCGTTTCGCATGCTTCCAAACACAAATGAAATTTTCGAAAATCGGGTGAAAAGTCGATTTTTTTTCGTTTTTTACGCGTTTCACATGTATTGCAACACAAATGAAATTTTCGAAAATCGGGTGAAAAGTCGATTTTTTTTTTCGTTTCGCATGCTTCCAAACACAAATGAATATATCGAAAATCGGGTGAAAAGTCGATTTTTTTTCGTTTTTTACGCGTTTCACATGTATTGAAACACAAATGAAATTTTCGAAAATCGGGTGAAAAGTCGATTTTTTTTTCGTTTCGCATGCTTCCAAACACAAATGAAATTTTCGAAAATCGGGTGAAAAGTCGATTTTTATTTCGTTTCGCATGCTTCCAAACGCAAATGAAATTTTTGAAAATCGGGTGAAAAGTCGATTTTTTTTTCGTTTCGCATGCTTCCAAACACAAATGAAATTTTCGAAAATCGGGTGAAAAGTCGATTTTTTTTCGTTTTTACGCGTTTCACATGTATTGAAACACAAATGAAATTTTCGAAAATCGGGTGAAAAGTCGATTTTTTTTCGTTTCGCATGCTTCCAAACACAAATGAAATTTTAGAAAATCGGGTGAAAAGTCGATTTTTTTTCGTTTCGCATGCTTCCAAACACAAATGAAATTTTCGAAAATCGGGTGAAAAGTCGTTTTTTTTTCGTTTTTTACGCGTTTCACATGTATTGAAACACAAATGAAATTTTCGAAAATCGAGTGAAAAGTCGATTTTTTTTTCGTTTTGCATGCTTCCAAACACAAATGAAATTTTCGAAAATCGGGTGAAAAGTCGATTTTTTTTTCGTTTCGCATGCTTCCAAACACAAATGAAATTTTCGAAAATCGGGTGAAAAGTCGATTTTTTTTCGTTTCGCATGCTTCCAAACACAAATGAAATTTTCGAAAATCGGGTGAAAAGTCGATTTTTTTTTCGTTTCGCATGCATCCAAACACAAATGAAATTTTCGAAAATCGGGTGAAAAGTCGTTTTTTTTTCGTTTTTTACGCGTTTCACATGTATTGAAACACAAATGAAATTTTCGAAAATCGGGTGAAAAGTCGATTTTTTTTTCGTTTCGCATGCTTCCAAACACATATGAAATTTTCGAAAATCGGGTGAAAAGTCGATTTTTTTTTCGTTTCGCATGCATCCAAACACAAATGAAATTTTCGAAAATCGTGTGAAAAGTCGATTTTTTTTCGTTTTTTACGCGTTTCACATGTATTGAAACACAAATGAAATTTTCGAAAATCGGGTGAAAAGTCGATTTTTTTTTTGTTTTGCATGCTTCCAAACACAAATGAAATTTTCGAAAATCGGGTGAAAAGTCGATTTTTATTTCGTTTCGCATGCTTCCAAACACAAATGAAATTTTCGAAAATCGGGTGAAAAGTCGATTTTTTTTCGTTTCGCATGCTTCCAAACACAAATGAAATTTTCGAAAATCGGGTGAAAAGTCGATTTTTATTTCGTTTCGCATGCTTCCAAACGCAAATGAAATTTTTGAAAATCGGGTGAAAAGTCGATTTTTTTTCGTTTTTTTGCGTTTCACGTGTATTGAAACACAAATGAAATTTTCGAAAATCGGGTGAAAAGTCGATTTTTTTTCGTTTTTTTGCGTTTCACATGTATTGAAACACAAATGAAATTTTAGAAAATTGGGTGAAAAGTCGATTTTTTTTCGTTTTTTTGCGTTTCACATGTATTGAAACACAAATGAAATTTTCGAAAATCGGGTGAAAAGTCGATTTTTTTTCGTTTTTTACGCGTTTCACATGTATTGCAACACAAATGAAATTTTCGAAAATCGGGTGAAAAGTCGATTTTTTTTTTCGTTTCGCATGCTTCCAAACACAAATGAAATTTTCGAAAATCGGGTGAAAAGTCGATTTTTTTTTCGTTTTTTACGCGTTTCACATGTATTGAAACACAAATGAAATTTTCGAAAATCGGGTGAAAAGTCGATTTTTTTTTCGTTTCGCATGCTTCCAAACACATATGAAATTTTCGAAAATCGGGTGAAAAGTCGATTTTTTTTTCGTTTCGCATGCATCCAAACACAAATGAAATTTTCGAAAATCGTGTGAAAAGTCGATTTTTTTTCGTTTTTTAAGCGTTTCCCATGTATTGAAACACAAATGAAATTTTCGAAAATCGGGTGATAAGTCGATTTTTTTTTTGTTTTGCATGCTTCCAAACACAAATGAAATTTTCGAAAATCGGGTGAAAAGTCGATTTTTATTTCGTTTCGCATGCTTCCAAACGCAAATGAAATTTTTGAAAATCGGGTGAAAAGTCGATTTTTTTTTCGTTTCGCATGCTTCCAAACACAAATGAAATTTTCGAAAATCGGGTGAAAAGTCGATTTTTTTTCGTTTTTTTGCGTTTCACATGTATTGAAACACAAATGAAATTTTCCAAAATCGGGTGAAAAGTCGATTTTTTTTTTCGTTTCGCATGCTTCCAAACACAAATGAAATTTTCGAAAATCGGGTGAAAAGTCGATTTTTTTTTCGTTTCGCATGCATCCAAACACAAATGAAATTTTCGAAAATCGAGTGAAAAGTCGATTTTTTTTTCGTTTTGCATGCTTCCAAACACAAATGAAATTTTCGAAAATCGGGTGAAAAGTCGATTTTTTTTTCGTTTCGCATGCTTCCAAACACAAATGAAATTTTCGAAAATCGGGTGAAAAGTCGATTTTTTTTCGTTTCGCATGCTTCCAAACACAAATGAAATTTTCGAAAATCGGGTGAAAAGTCGATTTTTTTTTCGTTTCGCATGCATCCAAACACAAATGAAATTTTCGAAAATCGGGTGAAAAGTCGATTTTTTTTCGTTTTTTACGCGTTTCACATGTATTGAAACACAAATGAAATTTTCGAAAATCGGGTGAATAGTCGATTTTTTTTTCGTTTCGCATGCTTCCAAACACATATGAAATTTTCGAAAATCGGGTGAAAAGTCGATTTTTTTTTCGTTTCGCATGCATCCAAACACAAATGAAATTTTCGAAAATCGTGTGAAAAGTCGATTTTTTTTCGTTTTTTACGCGTTTCACATGTATTGAAACACAAATGAAATTTTCGAAAATCGGGTGAAAAGTCGATTTTTTTTTTGTTTTGCATGCTTCCAAACACAAATGAAATTTTCGAAAATCGGGTGAAAAGTCGATTTTTATTTCGTTTCGCATGCTTCCAAACGCAAATGAAATTTTTGAAAATCGGGTGAAAAGTCGATTTTTTTTTCGTTTCGCATGCTTCCAAACACAAATGAAATTTTCGAAAATCGGGTGAAAAGTCGATTTTTTTTCGTTTTTTTGCGTTTCACATGTATTGAAACACAAATGAAATTTTCGAAAATCGGGTGAAAAGTCGATTTTTTTTTCGTTTCGCATGCTTCCAAACACAAATGAAATTTTCGAAAATCGGGTGAAAAGTCGATTTTTTTTTCGTTTCGCATGCATCCAAACACAAATGAAATTTTCGAAAATCGAGTGAAAAGTCGATTTTTTTTTCGTTTTGCATGCTTCCAAACACAAATGAAATTTTCGAAAATCGGGTGAAAAGTCGATTTTTTTTTTCGTTTCGCATGCATCCAAACACAAATGAAATTTTCGAAAATCGGGTGAAAAGTCGATTTTTTTTCGTTTTTTTGCGTTTCACATGTATTGAAACACAAATGAAATTTTAGAAAATTGGGTGAAAAGTCGATTTTTTTTCGTTTTTTTGCGTTTCACATGTATTGAAACACAAATGAAATGTTCGAAATTCGGGTGAAAAGTCGATTTTTATTTCGTTTCGCATGCTTCCAAACACAAATGAAATTTTCGAAAATCGGGTGAAAAGTCGATTTTTATTTCGTTTCGCATGCTTCCAAACGCAAATGAAATTTTTGAAAATCGGGTGAAAAGTCGATTTTTTTTTCGTTTCGAATGCCCTCAAACGCAAATGAAATTTTTGAAAATCGGGTGAAAAGTCGATTTTTTTTCGTTTCGCATGCTTCCAAACACAAATGAAATTTTCGAAAATCGGGTGAAAAGTCGATTTTTTTTCGTTTTTACGCGTTTCACATGTATTGAAACACAAATGAAATTTTCGAAAATCGGGTGAAAAGTCGATTTTTTTTCGTTTCGCATGCTTCCAAACACAAATGAAATTTTCGAAAATCGGGTGAAAAGTCGATTTTTTTTCGTTTCGCATGCTTCCAAACACAAATGAAATTTTCGAATATCGGGTGAAAAGTCGTTTTTTTTTCGTTTTTTACGCGTTTCACATGTATTGAAACACAAATGAAATTTTCGAAAATCGGGTGAAAAGTCGATTTTTTTTTTTGTTTCGCATGCTTCCAAACACAAATGAAATTTTCGAAAATCGGCTGAAAAGTCGATTTTTTTTTCGTTTCGCATGCTTCCAAACACAAATGAAATTTTTGAAAATCGGGTGAAATTTCGATTTTTTTTTCGTTTCGCATGCTTCCAAACACAAATGAAATTTTCGAAAATCGGGTGAAAAGTCGATTTTTTTTCGTTTTTTACGCGTTTCACATGTATTGCAACACAAATGAAATTTTCGAAAATCGGGTGAAAAGTCGATTTTTTTTTTCGTTTCGCATGCTTCCAAACACAAATGAAATTTTCGAAAATCGGGTGAAAAGTCGATTTTTTTTCGTTTTTTACGCGTTTCACATGTATTGAAACACAAATGAAATTTTCGAAAATCGGGTGAAAAGTCGATTTTTTTTTCGTTTCGCATGCTTCCAAACACATATGAAATTTTCGAAAATCGGGTGAAAAGTCGATTTTTATTTCGTTTCGCATGCTTCCAAACGCAAATGAAATTTTTGAAAATCGGGTGAAAAGTCGATTTTTTTTTTCGTTTCGCATGCTTCCAAACACAAATGAAATTTTCGAAAATCGGGTGAAAAGTCGATTTTTTTTTTCGTTTCGCATGCTTCCAAACACAAATGAAATTTTCGAAAATCGGGTGAAAAGTCGATTTTTTTTTCGTTTCGCATGCATCCAAACACAAATGAAATTTTCGAAAATCGAGTGAAAAGTCGATTTTTTTTTCGTTTTGCATGCTTCCAAACACAAATGAAATTTTCGAAAATCGGGTGAAAAGTCGATTTTTTTTTTCGTTTCGCATGCTTCCAAACACAAATGAAATTTTCGAAAATCGGGTGAAAAGTCGATTTTTTTTCGTTTCGCATGCTTCCAAACACAAATGAAATTTTCGAAAATCGGGTGAAAAGTCGATTTTTTTTTCGTTTCGCATGCATCCAAACACAAATGAAATTTTCGAAAATCGGGTGAAAAGTCGATTTTTTTTCGTTTTTTACGCGTTTCACATGTATTGAAACACAAATGAAATTTTCGAAAATCGGGTGAAAAGTCGATTTTTTTTTCGTTTCGCATGCTTCCAAACACATATGAAATTTTCGAAAATCGGGTGAAAAGTCGATTTTTTTTTCGTTTCGCATGCATCCAAACACAAATGAAATTTTCGAAAATCGTGTGAAAAGTCGATTTTTTTTCGTTTTTTACGCGTTTCACATGTATTGAAACACAAATGAAATTTTCGAAAATCGGGTGAAAAGTCGATTTTTTTTTTGTTTTGCATGCTTCCAAACACAAATGAAATTTTCGAAAATCGGGTGAAAAGTCGATTTTTATTTCGTTTCGCATGCTTCCAAACGCAAATGAAATTTTTGAAAATCGGGTGAAAAGTCGATTTTTTTTTCGTTTCGCATGCTTCCAAACACAAATGAAATTTTCGAAAATCGGGTGAAAAGTCGATTTTTTTTCGTTTTTTTGCGTTTCACATGTATTGAAACACAAATGAAATTTTCGAAAATCGGGTGAAAAGTCGATTTTTTTTCGTTTTTTGCGTTTCACGTGTATTGAAACACAAATGAAATTTTCGAAAATCGGGTGAAAAGTCGATTTTTTTTCGTTTTTTTGCGTTTCACATGTATTGAAACACAAATGAAATTTTAGAAAATTGGGTGAAAAGTCGTTTTTTTTTCGTTTTTTTGCGTTTCACATGTATTGAAACACAAATGAAATGTTCGAAATTCGGGTGAAAAGTCGATTTTTATTTCGTTTCGCATGCTTCCAAACACAAATGAAATTTTCGAAAATCGGGTGAAAAGTCGATTTTTATTTCGTTTCGCATGCTTCCAAACGCAAATGAAATTTTTGAAAATCGGGTGAAAAGTCGATTTTTTTTTCGTTTCGAATGCCCTCAAACGCAAATGAAATTTTTGAAAATCGGGTGAAAAGTCGATTTTTTTTTCGTTTCGCATGCTTCCAAACACAAATGAAATTTTCGAAAATCGGGTGAAAAGTCGATTTTTTTTCGTTTTTACGCGTTTCACATGTATTGAAACACAAATGAAATTTTCGAAAATCAGGTGAAAAGTCGATTTTTTTTCGTTTTTTACGCGTTTCACATGTATTGAAACACAAATGAAATTTTCGAAAATCGGGTAAAAAGTCGATTTTTTTTTCGTTTCGCATGCTTCCAAACACAAATGAAATTTTCGAAAATCAGGTAAAAAGTCGATTTTTTTTTCGTTTCGCATGCTTCCAAACACAAATGAAATTTTTGAAAATCGGGTGAAAAGTCGATTTTTTTTCGTTTTTTACGCGTTTCACATGTATTGCAACACAAATGAAATTTTCGAAAATCGGGTGAAAAGTCGATTTTTTTTTCGTTTCGCATGCTTCCAAACACAAATGAAATTTTCGAAAATCGGGTGAAAAGTCGATTTTTTTTTCGTTTCGCATGCTTCCAAACACAAATGAAATTTTCGAAAATCGGGTGAAAAGTCGATTTTTTTTTCGTTTCGCATGCTTCCAAACACAAATGAAATTTTCGAAAATCGGGTGAAAAGTCGATTTTTTTTCGTTTTTTACGCGTTTCACATGTATTGCAACACAAATGAAATTTTCGAAAATCGGGTGAAAAGTCGATTTTTTTTTCGTTTCGCATGCTTCCAAACACAAATGAAATTTTCGAAAATCGGGTGAAAAGTCGATTTTTTTTTCGTTTCGCATGCATCCAAACACAAATGAAATTTTCGAAAATCGTGTGAAAAGTCGATTTTTTTTCGTTTTTTACGCGTTTCACATGTATTGAAACACAAATGAAATTTTCGAAAATGGGGTGAAAAGTCGATTTTTATTTCGTTTCGCATGCTTCCAAACGCAAATGAAATTTTTGAAAATCGGGTGAAAAGTCGATTTTTTTTTCGTTTCGCATGCTTTCAAACGCAAATGAAATTTTTGAAAATCGGGTGAAAAGTCGATTTTTTTTTCGTTTCGCATGCTTCCAAACACAAATGAAATTTTCGAAAATCGGGTGAAAAGTCGATTTTTTTTTCGTTTTTTTGCGTTTCACATGTATTGAAACACAAATGAAATTTTTGAAAATCGGGTGAAAAGTCGATTTTTTTTTCGTTTCGCATGCTTTCAAACGCAAATGAAATTTTTGAAAATCGGGTGAAAAGTCGATTTTTTTTTCGTTTCGCATGCTTCCAAACACAAATGAAATTTTCGAAAATCGGGTGAAAAGTCGATTTTTTTTCGTTTCGCATGCTTCTAAACACAAATGAAATTTTCGAAAATCGGGTGAAAAGTCGATTTTTTTTTCGTTTCGCATGCTTCCAAACACAAATGAAATTTTCGAAAATCGGGTGAAAAGTCGATTTTTTTTTTCGTTTCGCATGCATCCAAACACAAATGAAATTTTCGAAAATCGGGTGAAAAGTCGATTTTTTTTCGTTTCGCATGCTTCTAAACACAAATGAAATTTTCGAAAATCGGGTGAAAAGTCGATTTTTTTTTCGTTTCGCATGCTTCCAAACACAAATGAAATTTTCGAAAATCGGGTGAAAAGTCGATTTTTTTTTCGTTTCGCATGCATCCAAACACAAATGAAATTTTCGAAAATCGGGTGAAAAGTCGATTTTTTTTTCGTTTCGCATGCTTCCAAACACAAATGAAATTTTCGAAAATCGGGTGAAAAGTCGATTTTTTTTCGTTTCGCATGCTTCCAAACACAAATGAAATTTTCGAAAATCGGGTGAAAAGTTGGTTTTTTTTTCGTTTCGCATGCTTCCAAACACAAATGAAATTTTCGAAAATCGGGTGAAATGTCGATTTTTTTTTCGTTTTGCATGCTTCCAAACACAAATGAAATTTTCGAAAATCGGGTGAAAAGTCGATTTTTTTTTCGTTTCGCATGCTTCCAAACACAAATAAAATTTTTGAAAATCGGGTGAAAAGTCGATTTTTTTTTCGTTTCGCATTCTTCCAAACACAAATGAAATTTTCGAAAATCGGGTGAAAAGTCGATTTTTTTTTCGTTTCGCATGCTTCCAAACACAAATGAAATTTTCGAAAATCGGGTGAAAAGTCGATTTTTTTTTCGTTTTGCATGCTTCCAAACACAAATGAAATTTTCGAAAATCGGGTGAAAAGTCGATTTTTTTTTTCGTTTCGCATGCTTCCAAACACAAATGAAATTTTCGAAAATCGGGTGAAAAGTCGATTTTTTTTCGTTTTTTTGCGTTTCACATGTATTGAAACACAAATGAAATTTTCGAAAATCGGGTGAAAAGTCGATTTTTTTTCGTTTTTTTGCGTTTCACATGTATTGAAACACAAATGAAATTTTAGAAAATTGGGTGAAAAGTCGATTTTTTTTCGTTTTTTTGCGTTTCACATGTATTGAAACACAAATGAAATGTTCGAAATTCGGGTGAAAAGTCGATTTTTATTTCGTTTCGCATGCTTCCAAACACAAATGAAATTTTCGAAAATCGGGTGAAAAGTCGATTTTTATTTCGTTTCGCATGCTTCCAAACGCAAATGAAATTTTTGAAAATCGGGTGAAAAGTCGATTTTTTTTTCGTTTCGAATGCCCTCAAACGCAAATGAAATTTTTGAAAATCGGGTGAAAAGTCGATTTTTTTTTCGTTTCGCATGCTTCCAAACACAAATGAAATTTTCGAAAATCGGGTGAAAGTCGATTTTTTTTTGTTTTTACGCGTTTCACATGTATTGAAACACAAATGAAATTTTCGAAAATCGGGTGAAAAGTCGATTTTTTTTCGTTTTTTACGCGTTTCACATGTATTGAAACACAAATGAAATTTTCGAAAATCATGTGAAAAGTCGATTTTTTTTTCGTTTCGCATGCTTCCAAACACAAATGAAATTTTCGAAAATCGGGTGAAAAGTCGATTTTTTTTTCGTTTCGCATGCTTCCAAACACAAATGAAATTTTCAAAAATCGGGTGAAAATTCGATTTTTTTTTCGTTTCGCATGCTTCCAAACACAAATGAAATTTTCGAAAATCGGGTGAAAAGTCGATTTTTTTTTCGTTTCGCATGCATCCAAACACAAATGAAATTTTTGAAAATCGGGTGAAAAGTCGATTTTTTTTCGTTTCGCATGCTTCCAAACACAAATGAAATTTTCGAAAATCGGGTGAAAAGTCGATTTTTTTTCGTTTCGCATGCATCCAAACACAAATGAAATTTTTGAAAATCGGGTGAAAAGTCGATTTTTTTTCGTTTCGCATGCTTCCAAACACAAATGAAATTTACGAAAATCGGGTGAAAAGTCGATTTTTTTTCGTTTTTTACGCGTTTCACATGTATTGAAACACAAATGAAAATTTCGAAAATCGGGTGAAAAGTCGATTTTTTTTTCGTTTCGCATGCTTCCAAACACAAATGAAATTTTCGAAAATCGGGTGAAAAGTCGATTTTTTTTTCGTTTCGCATGCTTCTAAACACAAATAAAATTTTCGAAAATCGGGTGAAAAGTCGATTTTTTTTTCGTTTCGCATGCTTCCAAACACAAATGAAATTTTCGAAAATCGGGTGAAAAGTCGATTTTTTTTTCGTTTTTTTGCGTTTCACATGTATTGAAACACAAATGAAATTTTCGAAAATCGGGTGAAAAGTCGATTTTTTTTTTCGTTTCGCATGCATCCAAACACAAATGAAATTTTCGAAAATCGAGTGAAAAGTCGATTTTTTTTTTCGTTTCGCATGCTTCCATACACAAATGAAATTTTCGAAAATCGGGTGAAAAGTCGATTTTTTTTTCGTTTCGCATGCTTCCAAACACAATTGAAATTTTCGAAAATCGGGTGAAAAGTCGATTTTTTTTTCGTTTTTTTGCGTTTCACATGTATTGAAACACAAATGAAATTTTCGAAAATCGGGTGAAAAGTCGATTTTTTTTTTCGTTTCGCATGCATCCAAACACAAATGAAATTTTCGAAAATCGAGTGAAAAGTCGATTTTTTTTTTCGTTTCGCATGCTTCCATACACAAATGAAATTTTCGAAAATCGGGTGAAAAGTCGATTTTTTTTTCGTTTCGCATGCTTCCAAACACAAATGAAATTTTCGAAAATCGGGTGAAAAGTCGATTTTTTTTTCGTTTCGCATGCTTCCAAACACAAATGAAATTTTCGAAAATCGGGTGAAAAGTCGATTTTTTTTTTCGTTTTGCATGCTTCCAAACACAAATGAAATTTTCGAAAATCGGGTGAAAAGTCGATTTTTTTTTTCGTTTCGCATGCTTCCAAACACAAATGAAATTTTCGAAAATCGGGTGAAAAGTCGATTTTTGTTCGTTTTTTACGCGTTTCACATGTATTGAAACACAAATGAAATTTTCGAAAATCGGGTGAAAAGTCGATTTTTTTTTCGTTTCGCATGCTTCCAAACACAAATGAAATTTTCGAAAATCGGGTGAAAAGTCGATTTTTTTTCGTTTTTTACGCGTTTCACATGTATTGAAACACAAATAAAATTTTCGAAAATCGGCTAAAAAGTCGATTTTTTTTTTTCGTTTCGCATGCTTCCAAACAAATGAAATTTTCGAAAATCGGGTGAAAAGTCGTTTTTTTTTTCGTTTTTTACGCGTTTCACATGTATTGAAACACAAATGAAATTTTCGAAAATCGGGTGAAAAGTCGATTTTTTTTCGTTTTTTACGCGTTTCACATGTATTGAAACACAAATGAAATTTTCGAAAATCATGTGAAAAGTCGATTTTTTTTTCGTTTCGCATGCTTCCAAACACAAATGAAATTTTCGAAAATCGGGTGAAAAGTCGATTTTTTTTTCGTTTCGCATGCTTCCAAACACAAATGAAATTTTCAAAAATCGGGTGAAAATTCGATTTTGTTTTCGTTTCGCATGCTTCCAAACACAAATGAAATTTTCGAAAATCGGGTGAAAAGTCGATTTTTTTTCGTTTTTTACGCGTTTCACATGTATTGCAACACAAATGAAATTTTCGAAAATCGGGTGAAAAGTCGATTTTTTTTTTCGTTTCGCATGCTTCCAAACACAAATGAAATTTACGAAAATCGGGTGAAAAGTCGATTTTTTTTCGTTTTTTACGCGTTTCACATGTATTGAAACACAAATGAAATTTTCGAAAATCGGGTGAAAAGTCGATTTTTTTTTCGTTTCGCATGCTTCCAAACACAAATGAAATTTTCGAAAATCGGGTGAAAAGTCGATTTTTTTTTCGTTTCGCATGCTTCTAAACACAAATAAAATTTTCGAAAATCGGGTGAAAAGTCGATTTTTTTTTCGTTTCGCATGCTTCCAAACACAAATGAAATTTTCGAAAATCGGGTGAAAAGTCGATTTTTTTTTTCGTTTTTTTGCGTTTCACATGTATTGAAACACAAATGAAATTTTCGAAAATCGGGTGAAAAGTCGATTTTTTTTTTCGTTTCGCATGCATCCAAACACAAATGAAATTTTCGAAAATCGAGTGAAAAGTCGATTTTTTTTTCGTTTCGCATGCTTCCAAACACAAATGAAATTTTCGAAAATCGGGTAAAAAGTCGATTTTTTTTTCGTTTCGCATGCTTCCAAACACAAAAGAAATTTTCGAAAATCGGGTGAAAAGTCGATTTTTTTTTCGTTTTGCATGCTTCCAAACACAAATGAAATTTTCGAAAATCGGGTGAAAAGTCGATTTTTTTTTCGTTTCGCATGCTTCCAAACACAAATGAAATTTTCGAAAATCGGGTGAAAAAGTCGATTTTTTTTCGTTTTTTTGCGTTTCACATGTATTGAAACACAAATGAAATTTTCGAAAATCGGGTGAAAAGTCGATTTTTTTTTCGTTTTTTTGCGTTTCACATGTATTGAAACACAAATGAAATTTTAGAAAATCGGGTGAAAAGTCGATTTTTTTTCGTTTTTTTGCGTTTCACATGTATTGAAACACAAATGAAATGTTCGAAATTCGGGTGAAAAGTCGATTTTTATTTCGTTTCGCATGCTTCCAAACGCAAATGAAATTTTTGAAAATCGGGTGAAAAGTCGATTTTTTTTTTCGTTTCGCATGCTTCCAAACACAAATGAAATTTTCGAAAATCGGGTGAAAAGTCGATTTTTTTTCGTTTTTTTGCGTTTCACATGTATTGAAACACAAATGAAATTTTCGAAAATCGGGTGAAAAGTCGATTTTTTTTTCGTTTCGCATGCATCCAAACAAATGAAATTTTCGAAAATCGAGTGAAAAGTCGATTTTTTTTTTGTTTCGCATGCTTCCAAACACAAATGAAATTTTCGAAAATCGGGTGAAAAGTCGATTTTTTTTCGTTTTTTACGCGTTTCACATGTATTGAAACACAAATAAAATTTTCGAAAATCGGCTAAAAAGTCGATTTTTTTTTTCGTTTCGCATGCTTCCAAACAAATGAAATTTTCGAAAATCGGGTGAAAAGTCGTTTTTTTTTTCGTTTTTTACGCGTTTCACATGTATTGAAACACAAATGAAATTTTCGAAAATCGGGTGAAAAGTCGATTTTTTTTCGTTTTTTACGCGTTTCACATGTATTGAAACACAAATGAAATTTTCGAAAATCGGGTGAAAAGTCGATTTTTTTTTCGTTTCGCATGCTTCCAAACACAAATGAAATTTTCGAAAATCGGGTGAAAAGTCGATTTTTTTTTTCGTTTCGCATGCTTCCAAACACAAATGAAATTTTCGAAAATCGGGTGAAAAGTCGATTTTTTTTCGTTTTTTACGCGTTTCACATGTATTGAAACACAAATGAAATGTTCGAAAATCGGGTGAAAAGTCGATTTTTTTTTCGTTTCGCATGCTTCCAAACACAAATGAAATTTTCGAAAATCGGGTGAAAAGTCGATTTTTTTTTTCGTTTCGCATGCTTCCAAACACAAATGAAATTTTCGAAAATCAGGTGAAAAGTCGATTTTTTTTCGTTTTTTACGCGTTTCACATGTATTGAAACACAAATGAAATTTTCGAAAATCGGGTGAAAAGTCGATTTTTTTTTCGTTTCGCATGCTTCCAAACACAAATGAAATTTTCGAAAATCGGGTGAAAAGTCGATTTTTTTTTCGTTTCGCATGCTTCCAAACACAAATGAAATTTTCGAAAATCGGGTGAAAAGTCGATTTTTTTTCGTTTTTTACGCGTTTCACATGTATTGAAACACAAATGAAATTTTCGAAAATCGGGTGAAAAGTCGATTTTTTTTTCGTTTCGCATGCTTCCAAACACAAATGAAATTTTCGAAAATCAGGTGAAAAGTCGATTTTTTTTTCGTTTCGCATGCTTCCAAACCCAAATGAAATGTTCGAAATTCGGGTGAAAAGTCGATTTTTTTTCGTTTTTTACGCGTTTCACATGTATTGAAACACAAATAAAATTTACGAAAATCGGGTGAAAAGTCGATTTTTTTTTCGTTTCGCATGCTTCCAAACACAAATGAAATTTTCGAAAATCGGGTGAAAAGTCGATTTTTTTTCGTTTTTTTGCGTTTCACATGTATTGAAACACAAATGAAATTTTCGAAAATCGGGTGAAAAGTCGATTTTTTTTTCGTTTCGCATGCATCCAAACACAAATGAAATTTTCGAAAATCGAGTGAAAAGTCGATTTTTTTTTCGTTTCGCATGCTTCCAAACACAAATGAAATTTTCGAAAATCGGGTGAAAAGTCGATTTTTTTTTTCGTTTCGCATGCTTCCAAACACAAATGAAATTTTCGAAAATCGGGTGAAAAGTCGATTTTTTTTTCGTTTCGCATGCTTCCAAACACAAATGAAATGTTCGAAAATCGGGTGAAAAGTCGATTTTTATTTCGTTTCGCATGCTTCCAAACGCAAATGAAATTTTTGAAAATCGGGTGAAAAGTCGATTTTTTTTTTCGTTTCGCATGCTTCCAAACACAAATGAAATTTTCGAAAATCGGGTGAAAAGTCGATTTTTTTTTCGTTTCGTATGCTTCCAAACACAATAGAAATTTTCGAAAATCGGGTGAAAAGTCGATTTTTATTTCGTTTCGCATGCTTCCAAACGCAAATGAAATTTTTGAAAATCGGGTAAAAAGTCGATTTTTTTTTTCGTTTCGCATGCTTCCAAACACAAATGAAATTTTCGAAAATCGGGTGAAAAGTCGATTTTTTTTTCGTTTCGCATGCTTCCAAACACAAATGAAATTTTCGAAAATCGGGTCGATTTTTTATCGTTTTTTACGCGTTTCACATGTATTGAAACACAAATGAAATTTTCGAAAATCGGGTAAAAAGTCGATTTTTTTTTCGTTTCGGATGCTTCCAAACACAAATGATATTTTCGAAAATCGGGTGAAAAGTCGATTTTTTTTTGTTTTTTACGCGTTTCACATGTATTGAAACACAAATGAAATTTTCGAAAATCGGGTGAAAAGTCGATTTTTTTTTTCGTTTCGCATGCATCCAAACACAAATGAAATTTTCGAAAATCGAGTGAAAAGTCGATTTTTTTTTCGTTTCGCATGCTTCCAAACACAAATGAAATTTTCGAAAATCGGGTGAAAAGTCGATTTTTTTTTCGTTTCGCATGCTTCCAAACACAAATGAAATTTTCGAAAATCGGGTGAAAAGTCGATTTTTTTTCGTTTTTTACGCGTTTCACATGTATTGAAACACAAATGAAATTTTCGAAAATTGGGTGAAAAGTCGATTTTTATTTCGTTTCGCATGCTTCCAAACGCAAATGAAATTTTTGAAAATCGGGTGAAAAGTCGATTTTTTTTTTCGTTTCGCATGCTTCCAAACACAAATGAAATTTTCGAAAATCGGGTGAAAAGTCGATTTTTTTTTCGTTTTGCATGCTTCCAAACACAAATGAAATTTTCGAAAATCGGGTGAAAAGTCGATTTATTTTTCGTTTCGCATGCTTCCAAACACAAATGAAATTTTCGAAAATCGGGTGAAAAGTCGATTTTTTTTTCGTTTTTTACGCGTTTCACATGTATTGAAACACAAATGAAATTTTCGAAAATCGGGTGAAAAGTCGATTTTTTTTTCGTTTCGCATGCTTCCAAACACAAATGTAATTTTCGAAAATCGGGTCGATTTTTTTTCGTTTTTTACGCGTTTCACATGTATTGAAACACAAATGAAATTTTCGAAAATCGGGTGAAAAGTCGTTTTTTTTTTCGTTTTTTACGCGTTTCACATGTATTGAAACACAAATGAAATGTTCGAAAATCGGGTGAAAAGTCGATTTTTTTTTCGTTTTTTACGCGTTTCACATGTATTGAAACACAAATGAAATTTTCGAAAATCGGGTAAAAAGTCGATTTTTTTTTCGTTTCGCATGCTTCCAAACACAAATGAAATTGTCGAAAATCGGGTCGATTTTTTTTCGTTTTTTACGCGTTTCACATGTATTGAAACACAAATGTAATTTTCGAAAATCGGGTGAAAAGTCGATTTTTTTTTTCGTTTTTTACGCGTTTCACATATATTGAAACACAAATGAAATTTTCGAAAATCGGGTGAAAAGTCGATTTTTTTCGTTTTTTACGCGTTTCACATGTATTGAAACACAAATGAAATTTTCGAAAATCGGGTAAAAAGTCGATTTTTTTTTCGTTTTGCATGCTTCCAAACAAATGAAATTTTCGAAAATCGGGCGAAAAGTCGATTTTTTTTTCGTTTCGCATGCTTCCAAACACAAATGAAATTTTCGAAAATCGGGTGAAAAGTCGATTTTTTTTTCGTTTCGCATGCTTCCAAACACAAATGAAATTTTCGAAAATCGGGTGAAAAGTCGATTTTTTTTTCGTTTCGCATGCTTCCAAACACAAATGAAATTTTCGAAAATCGGGTGAAAAGTCGATTTTTATTTCGTTTCGCATGCTTCCAAACGCAAATGAAATTTTTGAAAATCGGGTAAAAAGTCGATTTTTTTTTTCGTTTCGCATGCTTCCAAACACAAATGAAATTTTCGAAAATCGGGTGAAAAGTCGATTTTTTTTTCGTTTCGCATGCTTCCAAACACAAATGAAATTTTCGAAAATCGGGTGAAAAGTCGATTTTTTTTCGTTTTTTACGCGTTTCACATGTATTGAAACACAAATGAAATTTTCGAAAATCGGGTAAAAAGTCGATTTTTTTTTCGTTTTGCATGCTTCCAAACAAATAAAATTTTCGAAAATCGGGTGAAAAGTCAATTTTTTTTCGTTTTTTACGCGTTTCACATGTATTGAAACACAAATGAAATTTTCGAAAATCGGGTAAAAAGTCGATTTTTTTTTCGTTTTGCATGCTTCCAAACAAATGAAATTTTCGAAAATCGGGTGAAAAGTCGATTTTTTTTTTCGATTTTTACGCGTTTCACATATATTGAAACACAAATGAAATGTTCGAAAATCGGGTGAAAAGTCGATTTTTTTTTCGTTTCGCATGCTTCCAAACACAAATGATATTTTCGAAAATCGGGTGAAAAGTCGATTTTTTTTTGTTTCGCATGCTTCCAAACACAAATGAAATTTTCGAAAATCGGGTAAAAAGTCGATTTTTTTTTCGTTTCGCATGCTTCCAAACACAAATGAAATTTTCGAAAATCAGGTGAAAAGTCGATTTTTTTTTCGTTTTGCATGCTTCCAAACACAAATGAAATTTTCGAAAATCGGGTGAAAAGTCGATTTTTTTTCGTTTTTTACGCGGTTCACATGTATTGAAACACAAATGAAATTTTCGAAAATCGGGTGAAAAGTCGATTTTTTTTTTCGTTTCGCATGCTTCCAAACACAAATGAAATTTTCGAAAATCGGGTGAAAAGTCGATTTTTTTTCGTTTTTTACGCGTTTCACATGTATTGAAACACAAATGAAATTTTCGAAAATCGGGTAAAAAGTCGATTTTTTTTTCGTTTTGCATGCTTCCAAACAAATGAAATTTTCGAAAATCGGGTGAAAAGTCGATTTTTTTTTCGTTTCGCATGCTTCCAAACACAAATGAAATTTTCGAAAATCGGGTGAAAAGTCGATTTTTTTTTTCGTTTTTTACGCGTTTCACATATATTGAAACACAAATGAAATTTTCGAAAATCGGGTAAAAAGTCGATTTTTTTTTCGTTTCGCATGCTTCCAAACACAAATGAAATTTTCGAAAATCGGGTGAAAAGTCGATTTTTTTTTCGTTTCGCATGCTTCCAAACACAAATGAAATTTTCGAAAATCGGGTGAAAAGTCGATTTTTTTTCGTTTTGCATGCTTCCAAACACAAATGAAATTTTCGAAAATCGGGTGAAAAGTCGATTTTTTTTCGTTTCGCATGCTTCCAAACGCAAATGAAATTTTTGAGAATCGTGTGAAAAGTCGATTTTTTTTTCGTTTAGCATGCTTCCAAACACAAATGAAATTTTCGAAAATCGGGTGAAAAGTCGATTTTTTTTTCGTTTTGCATGCTTCCAAACACAAATGAAATTTTCGAAAATCGGGTGAAAAGTCGATTTTTTTCGTTTTTTACGCGGTTCACATGTATTGAAACACAAATGAAATTTTCGAAAATCGGGTGAAAAGTCGATTTTTTTTTTCGTTTCGCATGCTTCCAAACACAAATGAAATTTTCGAAAATCGGGTGAAAAGTCGATTTTTTTTCGTTTTTTACGCGTTTCACATGTATTGAAACACAAATGAAATTTTCGAAAATCGGGTAAAAAGTCGATTTTTTTTTCGTTTTGCATGCTTCCAAACAAATGAAATTTTCGAAAATCGGGTGAAAAGTCGATTTTTTTTTCGTTTCGCATGCTTCCAAACACAAATGAAATTTTCGAAAATCGGGTGAAAAGTCGATTTTTTTTTCGTTTAGCATGCTTCCAAACACAAATGAAATTTTCGAAAATCGGGTGAAAAGTCGATTTTTTTTTCGTTTTGCATGCTTCCAAACACAAATGAAATTTTCGAAAATCGGGTGAAAAGTCCATTTTTTTTCGTTTTTTACGCGGTTCACATGTATTGAAACACAAATGAAATTTTCGAAAATCGGGTGAAAAGTCGATTTTTTTTTTCGTTTCGCATGCTTCCAAACACAAATGAAATTTTCGAAAATCGGGTGAAAAGTCGATTTTTTTTCGTTTTTTACGCGTTTCACATGTATTGAAACACAAATGAAATTTTCGAAAATCGGATGAAAAGTCGATTTTTTTTTCGTTTTGCATGCTTCCAAACACAAATGAAATTTTCGAAAATCGGGTGAAAAGTCGATTTTTTTCGTTTTTTACGCGGTTCACATGTATTGAAACACAAATGAAATTTTCGAAAATCGGGTAAAAAGTCGATTTTTTTTTCGTTTTGCATGCTTCCAAACAAATGAAATTTTCGAAAATCGGGTGAAAAGTCGATTTTTTTTTCGTTTCGCATGCTTCCAAACACAAATGAAATTTTCGAAAATCGGGTGAAAAGTCGATTTTTTTTTTCGTTTTTTACGCGTTTCACATATATTGAAACACAAATAAAATTTTCGAAAATCGGGTGAAAAGTCGATTTTTTTTTCGTTTCGCATGCTTCCAAACACAAATGATATTTTCGAAAATCGGGTGAAAAGTCGATTTTTTTTTTGTTTCGCATGCTTCCAAACACAAATGAAATTTTCGAAAATCGGGTAAAAAGTCGATTTTTTTTTCGTTTCGCATGCTTCCAAACACAAATGAAATTTTCGAAAATCGGGTGAAAAGTCGATTTTTTTTTCGTTTCGCATGCTTCCAAACACAAATGAAATTTTCGAAAATCGGGTGAAAAGTCGATTTTTTTTCGTTTTGCATGCTTCCAAACACAAATGATATTTTCGAAAATCGGGTGAAAAGTCGATTTTTTTTCGTTTCGCATGCTTCCAAACGCAAATGAAATTTTTGAAAATCGGGTGAAAATTCGATTTTTTTTTCGTTTCGCATGCTTCCAAACACAAATGAAATTTTCGAAAATCGGGTGAACAGTCGATTTTTTTTCGTTTTTTACGCGTTTCACATGTATTGAAACACAAATGAAATTTTCGAAAATCGGGTGAAAAGTCGATTTTGTTTTCGTTTTGCATGCTTCCAAACACAAATGAAATTTTCGAAAATCGGGTGAAAAGTCGATTTTTATTTCATTTCGCATGCTTCCAAACGCAAATGAAATTTTTGAAAATCGGGTGAAAAGTCGATTTTTTTTTCGTTTCGCATGCTTCCAAACACAAATGAAATTTTCGAAAATCGGGTGAAAAGTCGATTTTTTTTCGTTTTTTACGCGTTTCACATGTATTGAAACACAAATGAAATTTTCGAAAATCGGGTGAAAAGTCGATTTTTTTTTTCGTTTCGCATGCTTCCAAACACAAATGAAATTTTCGAAAATCGGGTGAAAAGTCGATTTTTTTTCGTTTTTTACGCGTTTCACATGTATTGAAACACAAATGAAATTTTCGAAAATCGGGTGAAAAGTCGATTTTTTTTTCGTTTCGCATGCTTCCAAACACAAATGAAATTTTCGAAAATCGGGTGAACAGTCGATTTTTTTTCGTTTTTTACGCGTTTCACATGTATTGAAACACAAATGAAATTTTCGAAAATCGGGTGAAAAGTCGATTTTTTTTCGTTTTTTACGCGTTTCACATGTATTGAAACACAAATGAAATTTTCGAAAATCGGGTGAAAAGTCGATTTTTTTTCGTTTTGCATGCTTCCAAACAAATGAAATTTTCGAAAATCGGGTGAAAAGTCGATTTTTTTTTCGTTTCGCATGCTTCCAAACACAAATGAAATTTTCGAAAATCGGGTGAAAAGTCGATTTTTTTTTTCGTTTTTTACGCGTTTCACATATATTGAAACACAAATAAAATTTTCGAAAATCGGGTGAAAAGTCGATTTTTTTTTCGTTTCGCATGCTTCCAAACACAAATGATATTTTCGAAAATCGGGTGAAAAGTCGATTTTTTTTTTGTTTCGCATGCTTCCAAACACAAATGAAATTTTCGAAAATCGGGTAAAAAGTCGATTTTTTTTTCGTTTCGCATGCTTCCAAACACAAATGAAATTTTCGAAAATCGGGTGAAAAGTCGATTTTTTTTTCGTTTCGCATGCTTCCAAACACAAATGAAATTTTCGAAAATCGGGTGAAAAGTCGATTTTTTTTCGTTTTGCATGCTTCCAAACACAAATGATATTTTCGAAAATCGGGTGAAAAGTCGATTTTTTTTCGTTTCGCATGCTTCCAAACGCAAATGAAATTTTTGAAAATCGGGTGAAAATTCGATTTTTTTTTCGTTTCGCATGCTTCCAAACACAAATGAAATTTTCGAAAATCGGGTGAACAGTCGATTTTTTTTCGTTTTTTACGCGTTTCACATGTATTGAAACACAAATGAAATTTTCGAAAATCGGGTGAAAAGTCGATTTTGTTTTCGTTTTGCATGCTTCCAAACACAAATGAAATTTTCGAAAATCGGGTGAAAAGTCGATTTTTATTTCATTTCGCATGCTTCCAAACGCAAATGAAATTTTTGAAAATCGGGTGAAAAGTCGATTTTTTTTTCGTTTCGCATGCTTCCAAACACAAATGAAATTTTCGAAAATCGGGTGAAAAGTCGATTTTTTTTCGTTTTTTACGCGTTTCACATGTATTGAAACACAAATGAAATTTTCGAAAATCGGGTGAAAAGTCGATTTTTTTTTTCGTTTCGCATGCTTCCAAACACAAATGAAATTTTCGAAAATCGGGTGAAAAGTCGATTTTTTTTCGTTTTTTACGCGTTTCACATGTATTGAAACACAAATGAAATTTTCGAAAATCGGGTGAAAAGTCGATTTTTTTTTCGTTTCGCATGCTTCCAAACACAAATGAAATTTTCGAAAATCGGGTGAACAGTCGATTTTTTTTCGTTTTTTACGCGTTTCACATGTATTGAAACACAAATGAAATTTTCGAAAATCGGGTGAAAAGTCGATTTTTTTTCGTTTTTTACGCGTTTCACATGTATTGAAACACAAATGAAATTTTCGAAAATCGGGTGAAAAGTAGATTTTTTTTCGTTTTTTACGCGTTTCACATGTATTGAAACACAAATGAAATTTTCGAAAATCGGGTGAAAAGTCGATTTTTTTTTCGTTTCGCATGCTTCCAAACACAATTGAAATTTTCGAAAATCGGGTCGATTTTTTTTTCGTTTTTTACGCGTTTCACATGTATTGAAACACAAATGAAATTTTCGAAAATCGGGTGATAAGTCGATTTTTTTTTCGTTTTTTACGCGTTTCACATGTATTGAAACACAAGTGAAATTTTCGAAAATCGGGTGAAAAGTCGATTTTTTTTTTCGTTTTTTACGCGTTTCACATGTATTGAAACACAAATGAAATTTTCGAAAATCGGGTGAAAAGTCGATTTTTTTTTCGTTTCGCATGCTTCCAAACACAAATGAAATTGTCGAAAATCGGGTCGATTTTTTTTTCGTTTTTTACGCGTTTCACATGTATTGAAACACAAATGAAATTTTCGAAAATCGGGTGAAAAATCGATTTTTTTTTTCGTTTTTTACGCGTTTCACATATATTGAAACACAAATGAAATTTTCGAAAATCGGGTGAAAAGTCGATTTTTTTTTCGTTTCGCATGCTTCCAAACACAAATGAAATTTTCGAAAATCGGGTGAAAAGTCGATTTTTTTTCGTTTCGTATGCATCCAAACACAAATGAAATTTTCGAAAATCGGGTGAAAAGTCGATTTTTTTTTCGTTTCGCATGCTTCCAAACACAAATGAAATTTTCGAAAATCGGGTCGATTTTTTTTCGTTTTTTACGCGTTTCACATGTATTGAAACACAAATGAAATTTTCGAAAATCGGGTGAAAAGTCGATTTTTTTTTCGTTTCGCATGCTTCCAAACACAAATGAAATTTTCGAAAATCGGGTGAACAGTCGATTTTTTTTCGTTTTTTACGCGTTTCACATGCATCCAAACACAAATGAAATTTTCGAAAATCGGGTGAAAAGTCGATTTTTTTTTCGTTTCGCATGCTTCCAAACACAAATGAAATTTTCGAAAATCGGGTGAAAAGTCGATTTTTTTTCGTTTCGTATGCATCCAAACACAAATGAAATTTTCGAAAATCGGGTGAAAAGTCGATTTTTTTTTCGTTTCGCATGCTTCCAAACACAAATGAAATTTTCGAAAATCGGGTCGATTTTTTTTCGTTTTTTACGCGTTTCACATGTATTGAAACACAAATGAAATTTTCGAAAATCGGGTGAAAAGTCGATTTTTATTTCATTTCGCATGCTTCCAAACGCAAATGAAATTTTTGAAAATCGGGTGAAAAGTCGATTTTTTTTTCGTTTCGCATGCTTCCAAACACAAATGAAATTTTCGAAAATCGGGTGAAAAGTCGATTTTTTTTCGTTTTTTACGCGTTTCACATGTATTGAAACACAAATGAAATTTTCGAAAATCGGGTGAAAAGTCGATTTTTTTTTCGTTTCGCATGCTTCCAAACACAAATGAAATTTTCGAAAATCGGGTGAACAGTCGATTTTTTTTCGTTTTTTACGCGTTTCACATGCATCCAAACACAAATGAAATTTTCGAAAATCGGGTGAAAAGTCGATATTTTTTTCGTTTTGCATGCTTCCAAACACAAATGAAATTTTCGAAAATCGGGTGAAAAGTCGATTTTTATTTCATTTTGCATGCTTCCAAACGCAAATGAAATTTTTGAAAATCGGGTGAAAAGTCGATTTTTTTTTCGTTTCGCATGCTTCCAAACACAAATGAAATTTTCTAAAATCGGGTGAAAAGTCGATTTTTTTTTGTTTTTTACGCGTTTCACATGTATTGAAACACAAATGAAATTTTCGAAAATCGGGTGAAAAGTCGATTTTTTTTCGTTTCGCATGCTTCCAAACACAAATGAAATTTTCGAAAATCGGGTCGATTTTTTTTTCGTTTTTTACGCGTTTCACATGTATTGAAACACAAATGAAATATTCGAAAATCGGGTGAAAAGTCGATTTTTTTTTCGTTTCGCATGCTTCCAAACACAAATGAAATTTTCGAAAATCGGGTCGATATTTTTTCGTTTTTTACGCGTTTCACATGTATTGAAACACAAATGAAATTTTCGAAAATCGGGTGAAAAGTCGATTTTTTTTCGTTTCGCATGCTTCCAAACACAAATGAAATTTTCGAAAATCGGGTCGATTTTTTTTCGTATTTTACGCGTTTCACATGTATTGAAACACAAATGAAATATTCGAAAATCGGGTGAAAAGTCGATTTTTTTTTCGTTTCGCATGCTTCCAAACACAAATGAAATTTTCGAAAATCGGGTCGATTTTTTTTCGTTTTTTACGCGTTTCACATGTATTGAAACACAAATGAAATTTTCGAAAATCGGGTGAAAAGTCGATTTTTTTTTCGTTTTGCATGCTTCCAAACACAAATGAAATTTTCGAAAATCGGGTGAAAAGTCAATTTTTATTTCATTTCGCATGCTTCCAAACGCAAATGAAATTTTTGAAAATCGGGTGAAAAGTCGATTTTTTTTTCGTTTCGCATGCTTCCAAACACAAATGAAATTTTCGAAAATCGGGTGAAAAGTCGATTTTTTTTCGTTTTGCATGCTTCCAAACACAAATGATATTTTCGAAAATCGGGTGAAAAGTCGATTTTTTTTCGTTTCGCATGCTTCCAAACGCAAATGAAATTTTTGAAAATCGGGTGAAAATTCGATTTTTTTTTCGTTTCGCATGCTTCCAAACACAAATGAAATTTTCGAAAATCGGGTGAACAGTCGATTTTTTTTCGTTTTTTACGCGTTTCACATGTATTGAAACACAAATGAAATTTTCGAAAATCGGGTGAAAAGTCGATTTTGTTTTCGTTTTGCATGCTTCCAAACACAAATGAAATTTTCGAAAATCGGGTAAAAAGTCGATTTTTATTTCATTTCGCATGCTTCCAAACGCAAATGAAATTTTTGAAAATCGGGTGAAAAGTCGATTTTTTTTTCGTTTCGCATGCTTCCAAACACAAATGAAATTTTCGAAAATCGGGTGATAAGTCGATTTTTTTTTCGTTTTTTACGCGTTTCACATGTATTGAAACACAAATGAAATTTTCGAAAATCGGGTGAAAAGTCGATTTTTTTTTTCGTTTTTTACGCGTTTCACATGTATTGAAACACAAATGAAATTTTCGAAAATCGGGTGAAAAGTCGATTTTTTTTTCGTTTCGCATGCTTCCAAACACAAATGAAATTGTCGAAAATCGGGTCGATTTTTTTTTCGTTTTTTACGCGTTTCACATGTATTGAAACACAAATGAAATTTTCGAAAATCGGGTGAAAAGTCGATTTTTTTTTCGTTTTTTACGCGTTTCACATGTATTGAAACACAAATGAAATTTTCGAAAATCGGGTGAAAAGTCGATTTTTTTTTCGTTTCGCATGCTTCCAAACACAAATGAAATTTTCGAAAATCGGGTGAAAAGTCGATTTTTTTTCGTTTCGTATGCATCCAAACACAAATGAAATTTTCGAAAAACGGGTGAAAAGTCGATTTTTTTTTCGTTTCGCATGCTTCCAAACACAAATGAAATTTTCGAAAATCGGGTGAAAAGTCGATTTTTATTTCATTTCGCATGCTTCCAAACGCAAATGAAATTTTTGAAAATCGGGTGAAAAGTCGATTTTTTTTTCGTTTCGCATGCTTCCAAACACAAATGAAATTTTCGAAAATCGGGTGAAAAGTCGATTTTTTTTCGTTTTTTACGCGTTTCACATGTATTGAAACACAAATGAAATTTTCGAAAATCGGGTGAAAAGTCGATTTTTTTTTCGTTTCGCATGCTTCCAAACACAAATGAAATTTTCGAAAATCGGGTGAACAGTCGATTTTTTTTCGTTTTTTACGCGTTTCACATGCATCCAAACACAAATGAAATTTTCGAAAATCGGGTGAAAAGTCGATTTTTTTTTCGTTTTGCATGCTTCCAAACACAAATGAAATTTTCGAAAATCGGGTGAAAAGTCGATTTTTATTTCATTTTGCATGCTTCCAAACGCAAATGAAATTTTTGAAAATCGGGTGAAAAGTCGATTTTTTTTTCGTTTCGCATGCTTCCAAACACAAATGAAATTTTCTAAAATCGGGTGAAAAGTCGATTTTTTTTTGTTTTTTACGCGTTTCACATGTATTGAAACACAAATGAAATTTTCGAAAATCGGGTGAAAAGTCGATTTTTTTTCGTTTCGCATGCTTCCAAACACAAATGAAATTTTCGAAAATCGGGTCGATTTTTTTTCGTTTTTTACGCGTTTCACATGTATTGAAACACAAATGAAATATTCGAAAATCGGGTGAAAAGTCGATTTTTTTTTCGTTTCGCATGCTTCCAAACACAAATGAAATTTTCGAAAATCGGGTCGATATTTTTTCGTTTTTTACGCGTTTCACATGTATTGAAACACAAATGAAATTTTCGAAAATCGGGTGAAAAGTCGATTTTTTTTTTCGTTTTGCATGCTTCCAAACACAAATGAAATTTTTGAAAATCGGGTGAAAAGTCGATTTTTTTTTCGTTTCGCATGCTTCCAAACACAAATGAAATTTTCTAAAATCGGGTGAAAAGTCGATTTTTTTTTGTTTTTTACGCGTTTCACATGTATTGAAACACAAATGAAATTTTCGAAAATCGGGTGAAAAGTCGATTTTTTTTCGTTTCGCATGCTTCCAAACACAAATGAAATTTTCGAAAATCGGGTCGATTTTTTTTCGTTTTTTACGCGTTTCACATGTATTGAAACACAAATGAAATATTCGAAAATCGGGTGAAAAGTCGATTTTTTTTTCGTTTCGCATGCTTCCAAACACAAATGAAATTTTCGAAAATCGGGTCGATTTTTTTTCGTTTTTTACGCGTTTCACATGTATTGAAACACAAATGAAATTTTCGAAAATCGGGTGAAAAGTCGATTTTTTTTTCGTTTTGCATGCTTCCAAACACAAATGAAATTTTCGAAAATCGGGTGAAAAGTCAATTTTTATTTCATTTCGCATGCTTCCAAACGCAAATGAAATTTTTGAAAATCGGGTGAAAAGTCGATTTTTTTTTCGTTTCGCATGCTTCCAAACACAAATGAAATTTTCGAAAATCGGGTGAAAAGTCGATTTTTTTTTCGTTTCGCATGCTTCCAAACACAAATGAAATTTTCTAAAATAGGGTGAACAGTCGATTTTTTTTCGTTTTTTACGCGTTTCACATGTATTGAAACACAAATGAAATTTTCGAAAATCGGGTGAAAAGTCGATTTTTTTTTCGTTTTGCATGCTGATACTCGCCCTTTTAGTTCTGTGATCTTAACAGAGCTAGCCTGGCTCAGCTAGTGGAGTAGGGTCGGGTAAACTAACTAGTAAAGCTCACTTACAACAAACATAATGGTAAGAAAAAATAATAAACACTCACCGATTGACGTCACAATGATTACACGGATAATGTCGGGCTCCAATTGGTTTTTTCGGACGTTTGGTGTCGGTAATGAGGTCCTGGTATCACCAATAAACCTATGGTTGGACGGGGAAAAGGATGGCACAAAACAAGTATGACCGTGAGTAATTCCCAAATAAATGTATTTGCTTATGTGCAAGTATATAAAACACAAAGAAATTAATAATAATACAATATAAAAACACAAAGAAATTAATAATATCGAAAATCAAAACTCAATTGCTCTCACACACTCACTCTGAAAATAAACTAGATTTCACTATACATAAAAGGGGGATTTTAAATGACAACAATTATGATAATAACTTAAAAATATGACAGGTAATACCACAATAATTAAGTTCTGCAATTAGTGTTCCGGTTAGTTCTTGCTACACATTGGACTAATCGGTAGCCACCGCTCCCACGATGGGTGATTACGGACCAAGTCGTGGTCCACGTGTCACCGATTCCTTCCAACAGATTAACGGGGCAATTAACGCTTGATAATAAAATTATATGTGAATCCCACGTTGGAATCCTCGTAGCGATCTCAGATCCACGTGTCGGTTTCAATATTAATATAATAATGTAAACTCAAGTTAGTTAAATTTTACGCTAACATCACACTTGGTGACGACAAGAATTGACACATAAATGGCAAGGGGGGGCTCTAAAACTAAAGCTAGGCCTCCACTGGATGCACTCTTCTTGAGGGTCAAGTTTCGGCCAAGGACGCACTGTATGATACAAAACGGACGAATTGGAAAAGGCAAAACAATAGAAGAAATACGTACTTACATGAGAAAACATCAAACAGATTATTAACACAATCTTGAGTAACGTCCAACCAATTGTGGATAGATTCCGCTTAACACGCGATATTGGATTCCACAATTGCCCTAATCCGCCTAGGCGATGCTTACTGGGAGAAAGTTGGATGCAAAAGACCTCTCGAAGCAATGATACTCCGGGTGCAAGTCAAGGATTTTCACTGCGCATGTCACTCTCAGATAAATACGTATTTCAGGATAAATATGCACAAGACTAGTAGGAAACATGAAAGGAAAGGGAATAAACAAACAAATACACCGATAAAGACAACTAATCACGACGAGGGCTAGCGTAATTGCTCATTAAAATTCAAAATTACTCATTCTTAAGTTTGGGTACAAAAAGCACAACCCGGCAACGTAGCAATTGTTGGTAACCCTGGACATATGCTCTAGACAGTGAAGTGAGCAATCAGCAAACAAGATGGCTAATGTTTGGGTACTTTGGGTTATGAATGTAAATAAAAGTGTCAAGTGAATGTGGTGTTAACTGACAACAAATAAGGATTAATAACCCAACCGTAAGTAAATCAATTAATTAATTACTGTTAATTACTGAGCGCCTCGCGCGAGATCAGACTTCTTCACTGTGTAATTAGATTTTGTTTGCAGGTTATAGGGTACTGACAACCAGAGAAATTATGGGATTAATTAACGTCCATAGGAAATAATAATTAAAAGGGACAGGACAGGTGTGGGAAAGGAAATCCAGCTTAAGTTAATAAGCACCGGCTTGACAGTCCTCCATATCAACGGTAAGTATTGTTCGTCATTCATTTATAATAACAATTAATAACCATTTGGTAATTTAACTAACTCATTAATATCATCAAACTTACAAATAACTTTACTACCTTTACTACCATTATATTAATTGCAACAAACCCCCACAGGCACCCTTCCAGCTCTGTCACGATGGGCAACCCATCAAATGTCGCAACCACACAGGAGGCCGATCGCAAAAGATAAGTAAATGCTTTGTATACAATGAATAATTCATATTTAAAATTGTTTTAGGTCTGGAGCCAACTTGGACCGTGACAACTCCACCTCTACTACGGAAAAAAAAAATGAATGAAATGAATTTTTTTGTGATATAAAATTAAAATATAATATAAATTCTAAATGACCATACTATGTATGTATCGCAATAATACAACCCTACTGATGATGTCAAGAAGCCGCCAATGAACATTGAAATAAATGAATGAAATTTAACTGAATTAGACTAAATATAATAAAATATAATTGTTTAATCATCAACATTAGCATACACTGGCTTCAGGTCTTGAACATGGTAACACCCTTTTATTAACCCGCTTTCTGTTTGTAATTCGTAAACATTTTTTCCTAATATACGTTTTATGATATAAGGACCTGAAAACTTTTCCCCAAGTTTGTAATTAAAATGTTTTGAAGCGTCTGATAACTTGAATTCTCGCTTCCACACGTGTCCCCCTACTTTAAATTGTACTAATCTACGCCTTAAATTGTACCTAGCCTCAGTCTTTTTGTGAGCAACCTGTATCTTTTCCTCAACTACCTTTCGAAGCTCAGATAATCCTGTCTTTTTGTCATCTTCCACTGGTAATGACTGACCACTATCTCTGACCAGTTCCCTCTTAACTCTCCTCTCGGCATAATCATCTCCATTAACCACCATCTCACACCCAAAGTTTAAGCAATAGGGAGTTTCTCCAGTCACTTCATGTTTAGCTGTCCGCAAAGCACACCCAAGTTGGGGCAAGCAAGCATCCCACTTTCGCTGATCTTGATCGATATAACAAGCAATCATGGTCTTGAGGACCCGATTAACTCGTTCACAGGGGTTGCTTTGCGGATGATAAACGGCGTTATATATGACATTAACGTTGTATGATTGTATTAACTTGGAGAACTCCCTACTGCGAAACTGTACACCATTGTCAGTGAGAATAAATTCAGGTACACCAAAAATGAGAAAGATGTTTTCTTCCAGTAGCCTACACACACTCTGAGTTGTTGCCTGACGGAGAGGAAATGCCAACGAGAACTTGCTCAGATGGTCAGTCACTACAAAGACATGAGCATTTCCCCGCGAGCTGCGTGGAAATGGTCCCATAAGATCCATAGAGATCATTTGCCAACACCTGGATATAGTTGGCCTGGAACCCATCAGTCCAGCTGGCTTCTTCTGCTCAGGTTTATGTCTCGCACACACTGTGCATCCCTTCACATACCTGGTGATGTCAGCCTTCATTTTGGGCCAGTAATAAAATTTTGCCAACCTATTGTATGTCTTATACATACCCAGATGCCCTGCAAGAGGATCGTCATGGCACCGGCCCAGCAACTCACGCCTTTCGCCCTTAAGAATCACTTCTTTCCATCTATACTCTCCCTCAATTCCCTCCAAGTTGTTTCCGACTTCCCTATACAACTTTTCGTTCTCTACACGCCAACTCATAAATTTTAAGAGTTGCTTAGTGACCTTCTGTACCATCGACAAGTACCATTTGTCGCCTGGTAATTTATTTGGGATCTCTGTGGGTTGCAACGAATTTAGTTCTGGAATTGCACGAGAAAGGCAATCTGGCACCACATGATCTTTACCCTTCCTGTGTATTATCTGGTACCGAAACTGCTGCAACCTTACGGCCCAGCGGCCTAACCTGCCCTGAGGGTCCTTGAGATTGTCCAGCCATATTAAGCTATGATGGTCAGTAATAACTGAAAATCTCCCACCCTCAAGGTAGCAACGCAGTTTTTCTATACTCCAGATAACACACAGGCACTCTTTCTCAGTCGGGAAGAATTTCCTCTCTGCGTTGGTGAGAGATCGTGACAGATAACAGATAATCTTTTCCTCCCCATTAATATGTTGTGATAGCACTGCTCCCAATCCCACATTACTCGCATCGCATTGCAACGTAAACGGTTGCGTAAAATCGGGACAGGCTAAGATGGGGGGACTCACCAACGCCTCTTTTAATAAGTTTGCCGCTTCCTCGCACTCTTCTGACCACAAAAACTTTCTTCCCTTCCGGGTCAGATCAGTTAAAGGTTCCGATATTTCTGAATACTTCGGAATGAACTTGCGGTACCATGATGTCATTCCCATCAACCGCCGAAGTTCTCTGACCGTTCGGGGAGTTGGCATATTCACAATTGCCGACACCTTGTTTGGGTCTACATTTAACCCTCTACGATTCACCACATATCCCAAATAAACTAGTTCGTCACGACAGAACACACACTTTTTTTCATTAAGAGACAACCCTGCTCTTAAAAGCCTAGCAAACACTTCGTTTAAAATTTTTAAGTGGGTATTATAATCAGGGGTAGTAATAATGATGTCATCTAAGTACTTAAACAAGTAGGGCTCCAATTCTGGCCCAAAAAGTCGGTCTACTAACGCCTGAAAAGTTCCAGGAGCTCCACACAACCCGAATGGCATTCTCCTAAATTGGAAAAGTCCTCTCCCAGGAATAGCAAAGGCTGTAAGGCTCTTGCTCTCCTCTGCCATCGGAATTTGCCAATAGGCCGACTTGATATCCAGACTACTCAGATACCGTGAGTTTCCGAGTTTTGTCAAAATCGAGTTTATGTTCGGGATAGGATACGCGCATGGTTCTGATACAGCGTTAAGTTTTTGGTAGTCCACACAGAAGCGGTAACTGCCATCACTTTTGGGGACCATCAAGATTGGAGAGCTCCACCCACTTGAGCTCCTCTCGATCACCCCGAGGTCTAACATTTCTGTTACCTCCTGGTCAATTAACCGCTGCATGTGGGGACTAACCGGATAGTATCTTGTTTTTATCGGCGGACTATCGGTGATGATCCGATGTTCCACTTCCGCCGTACATCCTAACCTCACTCCACCCGTCTTGACAAAAAACTTGTCGACTATCTGCTGTAGCTTGGACGTTTCCTCTACAGATAAATCTGCGGAGCATTTTATGGAATCCACCACTACTCTCTCCCGGTTCTTATTCTCGACATCATTACTTTTCCCGAAATACCACTCCCTGAGTTAAGCCATAGCCTAGTCTTGGGCATCGATTTTTGGGTGGGAATGGGAATCATTCCAAATCTCAGGTCAGGGGAGTGGTATTTCGGGAAAAGTAATGATGTCGAGAATAAGAACCGGGAGAGAGTAGTGGTGGATTCCATAAAATGCTCCGCAGATTTATCTGTAGAGGAAACGTCCAAGCTACAGCAGATAGTCGACAAGTTTTTTGTCAAAATCGAGTTTATGTTCGGGATAGGATACGCGCATGGTTCTGATACAGCGTTAAGTTTTCGGTAGTCCACACAGAAGCGGTAACTGCCATCACTTTTGGGGACCATCAAGATTGGAGAGCTCCACCCACTTGAGCTCCTCTCGATCACCCCGAGGTCTAACATTTCTGTTACCTCCTGGTCAATTAACCGCTGCATGTGGGGACTAACCGGATAGTATCTTGTTTTAATCGGCGGACTATCGGTGATGATCCGATGTTCCACTTCCGCCGTACATCCTAACCTCACTCCACCCGTCTTGACAAAAAACTTGTCGACTATCTGCTGTAGCTTGGACGTTTCCTCTACAGATAAATCTGCGGAGCATTTTATGGAATCCACCACTACTCTCTCCCGGTTCTTATTCTCGACATCATTACTTTTCCCGAAATACCACTCCCCTGACCTGAGATTTGGGATGATTCCCATTCCCACCCAAAAATCGATGCCCAAGACTAGGCTATGGCTTAACTCAGGGACCACGTACACGTTAAATATTTTCACTTTCCCTTGTAGTTCGATAGGGATTCTGATCTTACCGACGCAACGAATTAAACCGCCGTTTGCTACTGAGCAAGTGACACTGCACTTCTCTACCTTCAGCTTTAAAAACCCTAATCTTTCCCACCCCTCTTTACCAATAAAAACCCTACTCGCACCCGAGTCTAGTAACCCCAACATTGATACCCCATACACTCGCACCGATAGGTAAGGACACTCACCCTCCCCTGACTGATCCAAAATAAAATTTAAATATTGTTTATTAATAATAGTGTCCTTCCTACTGACCAATTTTGTCTGGGGAACCGCTGGTTGGTCATTCAGCGATTCCGACGATCGTTTCCCGGACAACTGGATTTTATGTGTCCCATCTTCCCGCACCCGAAACACTTAGCTATGTTCTCCATACAGAACCGGGCTACGTGTCCTTTCTTCTGACACCGAAAACACGTTATGTCCGCCCCATTATTTTTCCCCACTGAGTATTCCCGCGTGCCCCTTGCGTAATCTCTTGCACCACCCCTTGGAAAAGTCGAATCAATCCTCCTCTCGGGAGATTTAGGACCAGCGTATCCACTCTGATAGTGCGCACTATCATGATAAACCTGACTAGGGCCTGGTTCTTCCCAGCCGCCCCAATTACCAGATTTCACCTCGTTTATTTGGACTTTCTTGAGTCCCCTTCTCACATACGCTAAATCCCCTTCAATATTATTTTTTCCCATCGGGTGTACATATTCCCTAACACGGTCTTGCGATTCCTCCACTCGCCTACCTAAGTCAATTAATTCTTCTTCGTTAGTCACGTCTTGGCTAACTAAGAAGCCTTGGTATAGAGGTAACAAATTCCTTTTGATTATACGCAGCTTTATTTCCTCCGTCACCCGGGTATTGAGGCGATTAAAAAGATTATGCATATAAGCTACGTACAATCCAATAGGTTCATCTTCCCCTTGGGTGCGAGATTTTATTTGAGTCCAGAGGCGTTCATTATAGTTCCTAGGTAAAAATTGCCCTCTTAAACCTGTGCAAAGATCTGACCAAGTGTTTAGTTTAAACTTGTTTGCCCGGAACCATATTAATGCGTTATCACGCAACACTTCTATTGCACCATGGAACAATACCGTTTTACTCACGCCTCTAGACTCTCCTAATTCCTCGACCCGCTCAATAAACCCATTTACGCTTTCGTCGGCGTTACCGTGAAATGCTAACCCCCAAGTGCCCACCTTTGCTTTCTCCATCTGGCGCATTAAAGAAGTATCGACAGCTAAACTACCTACTATCTCCGGCTCAGGTGCCACCGCCACCGAATCTACCCTAATCGGAGTCGATGTTGATCCTAACACCTCCTCTGCAGCAAGTTCTATGGGAACATCACATTTTCCCTCATCTGCCCGATCTCGAAACTCACTGTAAAGTATTAACGTTTGTGTATACAGACTTGCTCTAGAGGTTTCTGCCTCTTCTATTTCTGCCTGCCGACACCTCTCCAACCTACCTAAGATATGGGCAAATTTGGTCTTAAGCTTCCGAATACTAGCCGTCTCAAGCTTTTGAGCCATAATCGCCGCAACGTCAACTAGTTTTGCCTCACACGCTTTGACTTCGGCCTCTGCTGTTCCCTCCCACACGCTTACAAATGTTTTACCCGTTTTCTCTAGTTGTTGCAATCCCCTAAGGGCTGCCACCATGTCTTTGACCGTGCCTAAAGTTCCAGACACCCCCCTTACTGCCAATTCATAGGTTAGCTCCTCTTTGAGTAGCCTTTCCGGCTCTAACTTAGACATCTTTTTATTTATTATAGATATTTTACTACTCGTATAATTAAAAAAAATACCTCTCCTATCTTACAAAACAAAATTATCACTTTAGCTACCAAATTGTTATCGTTCCCAGATTTTCATTCACAAAATAATTAATCACAAAATAATTAATCACAAAATACAAAAAATAGTTTTACACAACAAAGCATTTACTATCGTCAAAGATTGCCCCGCGCCGGGCTCCAAATTTGATACTCGCCCTTTTAGTTCTGTGATCTTAACAGAGCTAGCCTGGCTCAGCTAGTGGAGTAGGGTCGGGTAAACTAACTAGTAAAGCTCCCTTACAACAAACATAATGGTAAGAAAAAATAATAAACACTCACCGATTGACGTCACAATGATTACACGGATAATGTCGGGCTCCAATTGGTTTTTTCGGACGTTTGGTGTCGGTAATGAGGTCCTGGTATCACCAATAAACCTATGGTTGGACGGGGAAAAGGATGGCACAAAACAAGTATGACCGTGAGTAATTCCCAAATAAATGTATTTGCTTATGTGCAAGTATATAAAACACAAAGAAATTAATAATAATACAATATAAAAACACAAAGAAATTAATAATATCGAAAATCAAAACTCAATTGCTCTCACACACTCACTCTGAAAATAAACTAGATTTCACTATACATAAAAGGGGGATTTTAAATGACAACAATTATGATAATAACTTAAAAATATGACAGGTAATACCACAATAATTAAGTTCTGCAATTAGTGTTCCGGTTAGTTCTTGCTACACATTGGACTAATCGGTAGCCACCGCTCCCACGATGGGTGATTACGGACCAAGTCGTGGTCCACGTGTCACCGATTCCTTCCAACAGATTAACGGGGCAATTAACGCTTGATAATAAAATTATATGTGAATCCCACGTTGGAATCCTCGTAGCGATCTCAGATCCACGTGTCGGTTTCAATATTAATATAATAATGTAAACTCAAGTTAGTTAAATTTTACGCTAACATCACACTTGGTGACGACAAGAATTGACACATAAATGGCAAGGGGGGGCTCTAAAACTAAAGCTAGGCCTCCACTGGATGCACTCTTCTTGAGGGTCAAGTTTCGGCCAAGGACGCACTGTATGATACAAAACGGACGAATTGGAAAAGGCAAAACAATAGAAGAAATACGTACTTACATGAGAAAACATCAAAC
Source organism: Tachinus rufipes (assembly GCA_963932245.1). NCBI lineage: Eukaryota > Metazoa > Arthropoda > Insecta > Coleoptera > Staphylinidae > Tachinus > Tachinus rufipes. The sequence goes on along the minus strand of OZ010748.1, from coordinate 14,289,983 downwards.
AGATTATTAACACAATCTTGAGTAACGTCCAACCAATTGTGGATAGATTCCGCTTAACACGCGATATTGGATTCCACAATTGCCCTAATCCGCCTAGGCGATGCTTACTGGGAGAAAGTTGGATGCAAAAGACCTCTCGAAGCAATGATACTCCGGGTGCAAGTCAAGGATTTTCCCTGCGCATGTCACTCTCAGATAAATACGTATTTCAGGATAAATATGCACAAGACTAGTAGGAAACATGAAAGGAAAGGGAATAAACAAACAAATACACCGATAAAGACAACTAATCACGACGAGGGCTAGCGTAATTGCTCATTAAAATTCAAAATTACTCATTCTTAAGTTTGGGTACAAAAAGCACAACCCGGCAACGTAGCAATTGTTGGTAACCCTGGACATATGCTCTAGACAGTGAAGTGAGCAATCAGCAAACAAGATGGCTAATGTTTGGGTACTTTGGGTTATGAATGTAAATAAAAGTGTCAAGTGAATGTGGTGTTAACTGACAACAAATAAGGATTAATAACCCAACCGTAAGTAAATCAATTAATTAATTACTGTTAATTACTGAGCGCCTCGCGCGAGATCAGACTTCTTCACTGTGTAATTAGATTTTGTTTGCAGGTTATAGGGTACTGACAACCAGAGAAATTATGGGATTAATTAACGTCCATAGGAAATAATAATTAAAAGGGACAGGACAGGTGTGGGAAAGGAAATCCAGCTTAAGTTAATAAGCACCGGCTTGACAGTCCTCCATATCAACGGTAAGTATTGTTCGTCATTCATTTATAATAACAATTAATAACCATTTGGTAATTTAACTAACTCATTAATATCATCAAACTTACAAATAACTTTACTACCTTTACTACCATTATATTAATTGCAACAAACCCCCACAGGCACCCTTCCAGCTCTGTCACACAGGAGGCCGATCGCAAAAGATAAGTAAATGCTTTGTATACAATGAATAATTCATATTTAAAATTGTTTTAGGTCTGGAGCCAACTTGGACCGTGACAATGCTTCCAAACACAAATGAAATTTTCGAAAATCGTGTGAAAAGTCGATTTTTATTTCATTTTGCATGCTTCCAAACGCAAATGAAATTTTTGAAAATCGGGTGAAAAGTCGATTTTTTTTTCGTTTCGCATGCTTCCAAACACAAATGAAATTTTCTAAAATCGGGTGACAAGTCGATTTTTTTTCGTTTTTTACGCGTTTCACATGTATTGAAACACAAATGAAATTTTCGAAAATTGGGTGAAAAGTCGATTTTTTTTTCGTTTCGCATGCTTCCAAACACAAATGAAATTTTCGAAAATCGGGTAAAAAGTCGATTTTTTTTTTCGTTTCGCATGCTTCCAAACACAAATGAAATTTTCGAAAATCGGGTCGATTTTTTTTCGTTTTTTACGCGTTTCACATGTATTGAAACACAAATGAAATTTTCTAAAATCGGATGAAAAGTCGATTTTTTTTTCGTTTCGCATGCTTCCAAACACAAATGAAATTTTCGAAAATCGGGTGAAAAGTCGATTTTTTTTCGTTTCGTATGCATCCAAACACAAATGAAATTTTCGAAAATCGGGTGAAAAGTCGATTTTTTTTTCGTTTCGCATGCTTCCAAACACAAATGAAATTTTCGAAAATCGGGTCGATTTTTTTTCGTTTTTTACGCGTTTCACATGTATTGAAACACAAATGAAATTTTCGAAAATCGGGTGAAAAGTCGATTTTTTTTTCGTTTCGCATGCTTCCAAACACAAATGAAATTTTCGAAAATCGGGTGAACAGTCGATTTTTTTTCGTTTTTTACGCGTTTCACATGCATCCAAACACAAATGAAATTTTCGAAAATCGGGTGAAAAGTCGATTTTTTTTTCGTTTCGCATGCTTCCAAACACAAATGAAATTTTCGAAAATCGGGTGAAAAGTCGATTTTTTTTCGTTTCGTATGCATCCAAACACAAATGAAATTTTCGAAAATCGGGTGAAAAGTCGATTTTTTTTTCGTTTCGCATGCTTCCAAACACAAATGAAATTTTCGAAAATCGGGTCGATTTTTTTTCGTTTTTTACGCGTTTCACATGTATTGAAACACAAATGAAATTTTCGAAAATCGGGTGAAAAGTCGATTTTTATTTCATTTCGCATGCTTCCAAACGCAAATGAAATTTTTGAAAATCGGGTGAAAAGTCGATTTTTTTTTCGTTTCGCATGCTTCCAAACACAAATGAAATTTTCGAAAATCGGGTGAAAAGTCGATTTTTTTTCGTTTTTTACGCGTTTCACATGTATTGAAACACAAATGAAATTTTCGAAAATCGGGTGAAAAGTCGATTTTTTTTTCGTTTCGCATGCTTCCAAACACAAATGAAATTTTCGAAAATCGGGTGAACAGTCGATTTTTTTTCGTTTTTTACGCGTTTCACATGCATCCAAACACAAATGAAATTTTCGAAAATCGGGTGAAAAGTCGATATTTTTTTCGTTTTGCATGCTTCCAAACACAAATGAAATTTTCGAAAATCGGGTGAAAAGTCGATTTTTATTTCATTTTGCATGCTTCCAAACGCAAATGAAATTTTTGAAAATCGGGTGAAAAGTCGATTTTTTTTTCGTTTCGCATGCTTCCAAACACAAATGAAATTTTCTAAAATCGGGTGAAAAGTCGATTTTTTTTTGTTTTTTACGCGTTTCACATGTATTGAAACACAAATGAAATTTTCGAAAATCGGGTGAAAAGTCGATTTTTTTTCGTTTCGCATGCTTCCAAACACAAATGAAATTTTCGAAAATCGGGTCGATTTTTTTTTCGTTTTTTACGCGTTTCACATGTATTGAAACACAAATGAAATATTCGAAAATCGGGTGAAAAGTCGATTTTTTTTTCGTTTCGCATGCTTCCAAACACAAATGAAATTTTCGAAAATCGGGTCGATATTTTTTCGTTTTTTACGCGTTTCACATTTATTGAAACACAAATGAAATTTTCGAAAATCGGGTGAAAAGTCGATTTTTTTTCGTTTCGCATGCTTCCAAACACAAATGAAATTTTCGAAAATCGGGTCGATTTTTTTTCGTATTTTACGCGTTTCACATGTATTGAAACACAAATGAAATATTCGAAAATCGGGTGAAAAGTCGATTTTTTTTTCGTTTCGCATGCTTCCAAACACAAATGAAATTTTCGAAAATCGGGTCGATTTTTTTTCGTTTTTTACGCGTTTCACATGTATTGAAACACAAATGAAATTTTCGAAAATCGGGTGAAAAGTCGATTTTTTTTTCGTTTTGCATGCTTCCAAACACAAATGAAATTTTCGAAAATCGGGTGAAAAGTCAATTTTTATTTCATTTCGCATGCTTCCAAACGCAAATGAAATTTTTGAAAATCGGGTGAAAAGTCGATTTTTTTTTCGTTTCGCATGCTTCCAAACACAAATGAAATTTTCGAAAATCGGGTGAAAAGTCGATTTTTTTTCGTTTTGCATGCTTCCAAACACAAATGATATTTTCGAAAATCGGGTGAAAAGTCGATTTTTTTTCGTTTCGCATGCTTCCAAACGCAAATGAAATTTTTGAAAATCGGGTGAAAATTCGATTTTTTTTTCGTTTCGCATGCTTCCAAACACAAATGAAATTTTCGAAAATCGGGTGAACAGTCGATTTTTTTTCGTTTTTTACGCGTTTCACATGTATTGAAACACAAATGAAATTTTCGAAAATCGGGTGAAAAGTCGATTTTGTTTTCGTTTTGCATGCTTCCAAACACAAATGAAATTTTCGAAAATCGGGTAAAAAGTCGATTTTTATTTCATTTCGCATGCTTCCAAACGCAAATGAAATTTTTGAAAATCGGGTGAAAAGTCGATTTTTTTTTCGTTTCGCATGCTTCCAAACACAAATGAAATTTTCGAAAATCGGGTGATAAGTCGATTTTTTTTTCGTTTTTTACGCGTTTCACATGTATTGAAACACAAATGAAATTTTCGAAAATCGGGTGAAAAGTCGATTTTTTTTTTCGTTTTTTACGCGTTTCACATGTATTGAAACACAAATGAAATTTTCGAAAATCGGGTGAAAAGTCGATTTTTTTTTCGTTTCGCATGCTTCCAAACACAAATGAAATTGTCGAAAATCGGGTCGATTTTTTTTTCGTTTTTTACGCGTTTCACATGTATTGAAACACAAATGAAATTTTCGAAAATCGGGTGAAAAGTCGATTTTTTTTTCGTTTTTTACGCGTTTCACATGTATTGAAACACAAATGAAATTTTCGAAAATCGGGTGAAAAGTCGATTTTTTTTTCGTTTCGCATGCTTCCAAACACAAATGAAATTTTCGAAAATCGGGTGAAAAGTCGATTTTTTTTCGTTTCGTATGCATCCAAACACAAATGAAATTTTCGAAAAACGGGTGAAAAGTCGATTTTTTTTTCGTTTCGCATGCTTCCAAACACAAATGAAATTTTCGAAAATCGGGTCGATTTTTTTTCGTTTTTTACGCGTTTCACATGTATTGAAACACAAATGAAATTTTCGAAAATCGGGTGAAAAGTCGATTTTTATTTCATTTCGCATGCTTCCAAACGCAAATGAAATTTTTGAAAATCGGGTGAAAAGTCGATTTTTTTTTCGTTTCGCATGCTTCCAAACACAAATGAAATTTTCGAAAATCGGGTGAAAAGTCGATTTTTTTTCGTTTTTTACGCGTTTCACATGTATTGAAACACAAATGAAATTTTCGAAAATCGGGTGAAAAGTCGATTTTTTTTTCGTTTCGCATGCTTCCAAACACAAATGAAATTTTCGAAAATCGGGTGAACAGTCGATTTTTTTTCGTTTTTTACGCGTTTCACATGCATCCAAACACAAATGAAATTTTCGAAAATCGGGTGAAAAGTCGATTTTTTTTTCGTTTTGCATGCTTCCAAACACAAATGAAATTTTCGAAAATCGGGTGAAAAGTCGATTTTTATTTCATTTTGCATGCTTCCAAACGCAAATGAAATTTTTGAAAATCGGGTGAAAAGTCGATTTTTTTTTCGTTTCGCATGCTTCCAAACACAAATGAAATTTTCTAAAATCGGGTGAAAAGTCGATTTTTTTTTGTTTTTTACGCGTTTCACATGTATTGAAACACAAATGAAATTTTCGAAAATCGGGTGAAAAGTCGATTTTTTTTCGTTTCGCATGCTTCCAAACACAAATGAAATTTTCGAAAATCGGGTCGATTTTTTTTCGTTTTTTACGCGTTTCACATGTATTGAAACACAAATGAAATATTCGAAAATCGGGTGAAAAGTCGATTTTTTTTTCGTTTCGCATGCTTCCAAACACAAATGAAATTTTCGAAAATCGGGTCGATATTTTTTCGTTTTTTACGCGTTTCACATGTATTGAAACACAAATGAAATTTTCGAAAATCGGGTGAAAAGTCGATTTTTTTTTCGTTTTGCATGCTTCCAAACACAAATGAAATTTTTGAAAATCGGGTGAAAAGTCGATTTTTTTTTCGTTTCGCATGCTTCCAAACACAAATGAAATTTTCTAAAATCGGGTGAAAAGTCGATTTTTTTTTGTTTTTTACGCGTTTCACATGTATTGAAACACAAATGAAATTTTCGAAAATCGGGTGAAAAGTCGATTTTTTTTCGTTTCGCATGCTTCCAAACACAAATGAAATTTTCGAAAATCGGGTCGATTTTTTTTCGTTTTTTACGCGTTTCACATGTATTGAAACACAAATGAAATATTCGAAAATCGGGTGAAAAGTCGATTTTTTTTTCGTTTCGCATGCTTCCAAACACAAATGAAATTTTCGAAAATCGGGTCGATTTTTTTTCGTTTTTTACGCGTTTCACATGTATTGAAACACAAATGAAATTTTCGAAAATCGGGTGAAAAGTCGATTTTTTTTTCGTTTTGCATGCTTCCAAACACAAATGAAATTTTCGAAAATCGGGTGAAAAGTCAATTTTTATTTCATTTCGCATGCTTCCAAACGCAAATGAAATTTTTGAAAATCGGGTGAAAAGTCGATTTTTTTTTCGTTTCGCATGCTTCCAAACACAAATGAAATTTTCGAAAATCGGGTGAAAAGTCGATTTTTTTTTCGTTTCGCATGCTTCCAAACACAAATGAAATTTTCTAAAATAGGGTGAACAGTCGATTTTTTTTCGTTTTTTACGCGTTTCACATGTATTGAAACACAAATGAAATTTTCGAAAATCGGGTGAAAAGTCGATTTTTTTTTCGTTTTGCATGCTGATACTCGCCCTTTTAGTTCTGTGATCTTAACAGAGCTAGCCTGGCTCAGCTAGTGGAGTAGGGTCGGGTAAACTAACTAGTAAAGCTCACTTACAACAAACATAATGGTAAGAAAAAATAATAAACACTCACCGATTGACGTCACAATGATTACACGGATAATGTCGGGCTCCAATTGGTTTTTTCGGACGTTTGGTGTCGGTAATGAGGTCCTGGTATCACCAATAAACCTATGGTTGGACGGGGAAAAGGATGGCACAAAACAAGTATGACCGTGAGTAATTCCCAAATAAATGTATTTGCTTATGTGCAAGTATATAAAACACAAAGAAATTAATAATAATACAATATAAAAACACAAAGAAATTAATAATATCGAAAATCAAAACTCAATTGCTCTCACACACTCACTCTGAAAATAAACTAGATTTCACTATACATAAAAGGGGGATTTTAAATGACAACAATTATGATAATAACTTAAAAATATGACAGGTAATACCACAATAATTAAGTTCTGCAATTAGTGTTCCGGTTAGTTCTTGCTACACATTGGACTAATCGGTAGCCACCGCTCCCACGATGGGTGATTACGGACCAAGTCGTGGTCCACGTGTCACCGATTCCTTCCAACAGATTAACGGGGCAATTAACGCTTGATAATAAAATTATATGTGAATCCCACGTTGGAATCCTCGTAGCGATCTCAGATCCACGTGTCGGTTTCAATATTAATATAATAATGTAAACTCAAGTTAGTTAAATTTTACGCTAACATCACACTTGGTGACGACAAGAATTGACACATAAATGGCAAGGGGGGGCTCTAAAACTAAAGCTAGGCCTCCACTGGATGCACTCTTCTTGAGGGTCAAGTTTCGGCCAAGGACGCACTGTATGATACAAAACGGACGAATTGGAAAAGGCAAAACAATAGAAGAAATACGTACTTACATGAGAAAACATCAAACAGATTATTAACACAATCTTGAGTAACGTCCAACCAATTGTGGATAGATTCCGCTTAACACGCGATATTGGATTCCACAATTGCCCTAATCCGCCTAGGCGATGCTTACTGGGAGAAAGTTGGATGCAAAAGACCTCTCGAAGCAATGATACTCCGGGTGCAAGTCAAGGATTTTCACTGCGCATGTCACTCTCAGATAAATACGTATTTCAGGATAAATATGCACAAGACTAGTAGGAAACATGAAAGGAAAGGGAATAAACAAACAAATACACCGATAAAGACAACTAATCACGACGAGGGCTAGCGTAATTGCTCATTAAAATTCAAAATTACTCATTCTTAAGTTTGGGTACAAAAAGCACAACCCGGCAACGTAGCAATTGTTGGTAACCCTGGACATATGCTCTAGACAGTGAAGTGAGCAATCAGCAAACAAGATGGCTAATGTTTGGGTACTTTGGGTTATGAATGTAAATAAAAGTGTCAAGTGAATGTGGTGTTAACTGACAACAAATAAGGATTAATAACCCAACCGTAAGTAAATCAATTAATTAATTACTGTTAATTACTGAGCGCCTCGCGCGAGATCAGACTTCTTCACTGTGTAATTAGATTTTGTTTGCAGGTTATAGGGTACTGACAACCAGAGAAATTATGGGATTAATTAACGTCCATAGGAAATAATAATTAAAAGGGACAGGACAGGTGTGGGAAAGGAAATCCAGCTTAAGTTAATAAGCACCGGCTTGACAGTCCTCCATATCAACGGTAAGTATTGTTCGTCATTCATTTATAATAACAATTAATAACCATTTGGTAATTTAACTAACTCATTAATATCATCAAACTTACAAATAACTTTACTACCTTTACTACCATTATATTAATTGCAACAAACCCCCACAGGCACCCTTCCAGCTCTGTCACGATGGGCAACCCATCAAATGTCGCAACCACACAGGAGGCCGATCGCAAAAGATAAGTAAATGCTTTGTATACAATGAATAATTCATATTTAAAATTGTTTTAGGTCTGGAGCCAACTTGGACCGTGACAACTCCACCTCTACTACGGAAAAAAAAAATGAATGAAATGAATTTTTTTGTGATATAAAATTAAAATATAATATAAATTCTAAATGACCATACTATGTATGTATCGCAATAATACAACCCTACTGATGATGTCAAGAAGCCGCCAATGAACATTGAAATAAATGAATGAAATTTAACTGAATTAGACTAAATATAATAAAATATAATTGTTTAATCATCAACATTAGCATACACTGGCTTCAGGTCTTGAACATGGTAACACCCTTTTATTAACCCGCTTTCTGTTTGTAATTCGTAAACATTTTTTCCTAATATACGTTTTATGATATAAGGACCTGAAAACTTTTCCCCAAGTTTGTAATTAAAATGTTTTGAAGCGTCTGATAACTTGAATTCTCGCTTCCACACGTGTCCCCCTACTTTAAATTGTACTAATCTACGCCTTAAATTGTACCTAGCCTCAGTCTTTTTGTGAGCAACCTGTATCTTTTCCTCAACTACCTTTCGAAGCTCAGATAATCCTGTCTTTTTGTCATCTTCCACTGGTAATGACTGACCACTATCTCTGACCAGTTCCCTCTTAACTCTCCTCTCGGCATAATCATCTCCATTAACCACCATCTCACACCCAAAGTTTAAGCAATAGGGAGTTTCTCCAGTCACTTCATGTTTAGCTGTCCGCAAAGCACACCCAAGTTGGGGCAAGCAAGCATCCCACTTTCGCTGATCTTGATCGATATAACAAGCAATCATGGTCTTGAGGACCCGATTAACTCGTTCACAGGGGTTGCTTTGCGGATGATAAACGGCGTTATATATGACATTAACGTTGTATGATTGTATTAACTTGGAGAACTCCCTACTGCGAAACTGTACACCATTGTCAGTGAGAATAAATTCAGGTACACCAAAAATGAGAAAGATGTTTTCTTCCAGTAGCCTACACACACTCTGAGTTGTTGCCTGACGGAGAGGAAATGCCAACGAGAACTTGCTCAGATGGTCAGTCACTACAAAGACATGAGCATTTCCCCGCGAGCTGCGTGGAAATGGTCCCATAAGATCCATAGAGATCATTTGCCAACACCTGGATATAGTTGGCCTGGAACCCATCAGTCCAGCTGGCTTCTTCTGCTCAGGTTTATGTCTCGCACACACTGTGCATCCCTTCACATACCTGGTGATGTCAGCCTTCATTTTGGGCCAGTAATAAAATTTTGCCAACCTATTGTATGTCTTATACATACCCAGATGCCCTGCAAGAGGATCGTCATGGCACCGGCCCAGCAACTCACGCCTTTCGCCCTTAAGAATCACTTCTTTCCATCTATACTCTCCCTCAATTCCCTCCAAGTTGTTTCCGACTTCCCTATACAACTTTTCGTTCTCTACACGCCAACTCATAAATTTTAAGAGTTGCTTAGTGACCTTCTGTACCATCGACAAGTACCATTTGTCGCCTGGTAATTTATTTGGGATCTCTGTGGGTTGCAACGAATTTAGTTCTGGAATTGCACGAGAAAGGCAATCTGGCACCACATGATCTTTACCCTTCCTGTGTATTATCTGGTACCGAAACTGCTGCAACCTTACGGCCCAGCGGCCTAACCTGCCCTGAGGGTCCTTGAGATTGTCCAGCCATATTAAGCTATGATGGTCAGTAATAACTGAAAATCTCCCACCCTCAAGGTAGCAACGCAGTTTTTCTATACTCCAGATAACACACAGGCACTCTTTCTCAGTCGGGAAGAATTTCCTCTCTGCGTTGGTGAGAGATCGTGACAGATAACAGATAATCTTTTCCTCCCCATTAATATGTTGTGATAGCACTGCTCCCAATCCCACATTACTCGCATCGCATTGCAACGTAAACGGTTGCGTAAAATCGGGACAGGCTAAGATGGGGGGACTCACCAACGCCTCTTTTAATAAGTTTGCCGCTTCCTCGCACTCTTCTGACCACAAAAACTTTCTTCCCTTCCGGGTCAGATCAGTTAAAGGTTCCGATATTTCTGAATACTTCGGAATGAACTTGCGGTACCATGATGTCATTCCCATCAACCGCCGAAGTTCTCTGACCGTTCGGGGAGTTGGCATATTCACAATTGCCGACACCTTGTTTGGGTCTACATTTAACCCTCTACGATTCACCACATATCCCAAATAAACTAGTTCGTCACGACAGAACACACACTTTTTTTCATTAAGAGACAACCCTGCTCTTAAAAGCCTAGCAAACACTTCGTTTAAAATTTTTAAGTGGGTATTAAAATCAGGGGTAGTAATAATGATGTCATCTAAGTACTTAAACAAGTAGGGCTCCAATTCTGGCCCAAAAAGTCGGTCTACTAACGCCTGAAAAGTTCCAGGAGCTCCACACAACCCGAATGGCATTCTCCTAAATTGGAAAAGTCCTCTCCCAGGAATAGCAAAGGCTGTAAGGCTCTTGCTCTCCTCTGCCATCGGAATTTGCCAATAGGCCGACTTGATATCCAGACTACTCAGATACCGTGAGTTTCCGAGTTTTGTCAAAATCGAGTTTATGTTCGGGATAGGATACGCGCATGGTTCTGATACAGCGTTAAGTTTTTGGTAGTCCACACAGAAGCGGTAACTGCCATCACTTTTGGGGACCATCAAGATTGGAGAGCTCCACCCACTTGAGCTCCTCTCGATCACCCCGAGGTCTAACATTTCTGTTACCTCCTGGTCAATTAACCGCTGCATGTGGGGACTAACCGGATAGTATCTTGTTTTTATCGGCGGACTATCGGTGATGATCCGATGTTCCACTTCCGCCGTACATCCTAACCTCACTCCACCCGTCTTGACAAAAAACTTGTCGACTATCTGCTGTAGCTTGGACGTTTCCTCTACAGATAAATCTGCGGAGCATTTTATGGAATCCACCACTACTCTCTCCCGGTTCTTATTCTCGACATCATTACTTTTCCCGAAATACCACTCCCTGAGTTAAGCCATAGCCTAGTCTTGGGCATCGATTTTTGGGTGGGAATGGGAATCATTCCAAATCTCAGGTCAGGGGAGTGGTATTTCGGGAAAAGTAATGATGTCGAGAATAAGAACCGGGAGAGAGTAGTGGTGGATTCCATAAAATGCTCCGCAGATTTATCTGTAGAGGAAACGTCCAAGCTACAGCAGATAGTCGACAAGTTTTTTGTCAAAATCGAGTTTATGTTCGGGATAGGATACGCGCATGGTTCTGATACAGCGTTAAGTTTTCGGTAGTCCACACAGAAGCGGTAACTGCCATCACTTTTGGGGACCATCAAGATTGGAGAGCTCCACCCACTTGAGCTCCTCTCGATCACCCCGAGGTCTAACATTTCTGTTACCTCCTGGTCAATTAACCGCTGCATGTGGGGACTAACCGGATAGTATCTTGTTTTAATCGGCGGACTATCGGTGATGATCCGATGTTCCACTTCCGCCGTACATCCTAACCTCACTCCACCCGTCTTGACAAAAAACTTGTCGACTATCTGCTGTAGCTTGGACGTTTCCTCTACAGATAAATCTGCGGAGCATTTTATGGAATCCACCACTACTCTCTCCCGGTTCTTATTCTCGACATCATTACTTTTCCCGAAATACCACTCCCCTGACCTGAGATTTGGGATGATTCCCATTCCCACCCAAAAATCGATGCCCAAGACTAGGCTATGGCTTAACTCAGGGACCACGTACACGTTAAATATTTTCACTTTCCCTTGTAGTTCGATAGGGATTCTGATCTTACCGACGCAACGAATTAAACCGCCGTTTGCTACTGAGCAAGTGACACTGCACTTCTCTACCTTCAGCTTTAAAAACCCTAATCTTTCCCACCCCTCTTTACCAATAAAAACCCTACTCGCACCCGAGTCTAGTAACCCCAACATTGATACCCCATACACTCGCACCGATAGGTAAGGACACTCACCCTCCCCTGACTGATCCAAAATAAAATTTAAATATTGTTTATTAATAATAGTGTCCTTCCTACTGACCAATTTTGTCTGGGGAACCGCTGGTTGGTCATTCAGCGATTCCGACGATCGTTTCCCGGACAACTGGATTTTATGTGTCCCATCTTCCCGCACCCGAAACACTTAGCTATGTTCTCCATACAGAACCGGGCTACGTGTCCTTTCTTCTGACACCGAAAACACGTTATGTCCGCCCCATTATTTTTCCCCACTGAGTATTCCCGCGTGCCCCTTGCGTAATCTCTTGCACCACCCCTTGGAAAAGTCGAATCAATCCTCCTCTCGGGAGATTTAGGACCAGCGTATCCACTCTGATAGTGCGCACTATCATGATAAACCTGACTAGGGCCTGGTTCTTCCCAGCCGCCCCAATTACCAGATTTCACCTCGTTTATTTGGACTTTCTTGAGTCCCCTTCTCACATACGCTAAATCCCCTTCAATATTATTTTTTCCCATCGGGGGTACATATTCCCTAACACGGTCTTGCGATTCCTCCACTCGCCTACCTAAGTCAATTAATTCTTCTTCGTTAGTCACGTCTTGGCTAACTAAGAAGCCTTGGTATAGAGGTAACAAATTCCTTTTGATTATACGCAGCTTTATTTCCTCCGTCACCCGGGTATTGAGGCGATTAAAAAGATTATGCATATAAGCTACGTACAATCCAATAGGTTCATCTTCCCCTTGGGTGCGAGATTTTATTTGAGTCCAGAGGCGTTCATTATAGTTCCTAGGTAAAAATTGCCCTCTTAAACCTGTGCAAAGATCTGACCAAGTGTTTAGTTTAAACTTGTTTGCCCGGAACCATATTAATGCGTTATCACGCAACACTTCTATTGCACCATGGAACAATACCGTTTTACTCACGCCTCTAGACTCTCCTAATTCCTCGACCCGCTCAATAAACCCATTTACGCTTTCGTCGGCGTTACCGTGAAATGCTAACCCCCAAGTGCCCACCTTTGCTTTCTCCATCTGGCGCATTAAAGAAGTATCGACAGCTAAACTACCTACTATCTCCGGCTCAGGTGCCACCGCCACCGAATCTACCCTAATCGGAGTCGATGTTGATCCTAACACCTCCTCTGCAGCAAGTTCTATGGGAACATCACATTTTCCCTCATCTGCCCGATCTCGAAACTCACTGTAAAGTATTAACGTTTGTGTATACAGACTTGCTCTAGAGGTTTCTGCCTCTTCTATTTCTGCCTGCCGACACCTCTCCAACCTACCTAAGATATGGGCAAATTTGGTCTTAAGCTTCCGAATACTAGCCGTCTCAAGCTTTTGAGCCATAATCGCCGCAACGTCAACTAGTTTTGCCTCACACGCTTTGACTTCGGCCTCTGCTGTTCCCTCCCACACGCTTACAAATGTTTTACCCGTTTTCTCTAGTTGTTGCAATCCCCTAAGGGCTGCCACCATGTCTTTGACCGTGCCTAAAGTTCCAGACACCCCCCTTACTGCCAATTCATAGGTTAGCTCCTCTTTGAGTAGCCTTTCCGGCTCTAACTTAGACATCTTTTTATTTATTATAGATATTTTACTACTCGTATAATTAAAAAAAATACCTCTCCTATCTTACAAAACAAAATTATCACTTTAGCTACCAAATTGTTATCGTTCCCAGATTTTCATTCACAAAATAATTAATCACAAAATAATTAATCACAAAATACAAAAAATAGTTTTACACAACAAAGCATTTACTATCGTCAAAGATTGCCCCACGCCGGGCTCCAAATTTGATACTCGCCCTTTTAGTTCTGTGATCTTAACAGAGCTAGCCTGGCTCAGCTAGTGGAGTAGGGTCGGGTAAACTAACTAGTAAAGCTCCCTTACAACAAACATAATGGTAAGAAAAAATAATAAACACTCACCGATTGACGTCACAATGATTACACGGATAATGTCGGGCTCCAATTGGTTTTTTCGGACGTTTGGTGTCGGTAATGAGGTCCTGGTATCACCAATAAACCTATGGTTGGACGGGGAAAAGGATGGCACAAAACAAGTATGACCGTGAGTAATTCCCAAATAAATGTATTTGCTTATGTGCAAGTATATAAAACACAAAGAAATTAATAATAATACAATATAAAAACACAAAGAAATTAATAATATCGAAAATCAAAACTCAATTGCTCTCACACACTCACTCTGAAAATAAACTAGATTTCACTATACATAAAAGGGGGATTTTAAATGACAACAATTATGATAATAACTTAAAAATATGACAGGTAATACCACAATAATTAAGTTCTGCAATTAGTGTTCCGGTTAGTTCTTGCTACACATTGGACTAATCGGTAGCCACCGCTCCCACGATGGGTGATTACGGACCAAGTCGTGGTCCACGTGTCACCGATTCCTTCCAACAGATTAACGGGGCAATTAACGCTTGATAATAAAATTATATGTGAATCCCACGTTGGAATCCTCGTAGCGATCTCAGATCCACGTGTCGGTTTCAATATTAATATAATAATGTAAACTCAAGTTAGTTAAATTTTACGCTAACATCACACTTGGTGACGACAAGAATTGACACATAAATGGCAAGGGGGGGCTCTAAAACTAAAGCTAGGCCTCCACTGGATGCACTCTTCTTGAGGGTCAAGTTTCGGCCAAGGACGCACTGTATGATACAAAACGGACGAATTGGAAAAGGCAAAACAATAGAAGAAATACGTACTTACATGAGAAAACATCAAACAGATTATTAACACAATCTTGAGTAACGTCCAACCAATTGTGGATAGATTCCGCTTAACACGCGATATTGGATTCCACAATTGCCCTAATCCGCCTAGGCGATGCTTACTGGGAGAAAGTTGGATGCAAAAGACCTCTCGAAGCAATGATACTCCGGGTGCAAGTCAAGGATTTTCCCTGCGCATGTCACTCTCAGATAAATACGTATTTCAGGATAAATATGCACAAGACTAGTAGGAAACATGAAAGGAAAGGGAATAAACAAACAAATACACCGATAAAGACAACTAATCACGACGAGGGCTAGCGTAATTGCTCATTAAAATTCAAAATTACTCATTCTTAAGTTTGGGTACAAAAAGCACAACCCGGCAACGTAGCAATTGTTGGTAACCCTGGACATATGCTCTAGACAGTGAAGTGAGCAATCAGCAAACAAGATGGCTAATGTTTGGGTACTTTGGGTTATGAATGTAAATAAAAGTGTCAAGTGAATGTGGTGTTAACTGACAACAAATAAGGATTAATAACCCAACCGTAAGTAAATCAATTAATTAATTACTGTTAATTACTGAGCGCCTCGCGCGAGATCAGACTTCTTCACTGTGTAATTAGATTTTGTTTGCAGGTTATAGGGTACTGACAACCAGAGAAATTATGGGATTAATTAACGTCCATAGGAAATAATAATTAAAAGGGACAGGACAGGTGTGGGAAAGGAAATCCAGCTTAAGTTAATAAGCACCGGCTTGACAGTCCTCCATATCAACGGTAAGTATTGTTCGTCATTCATTTATAATAACAATTAATAACCATTTGGTAATTTAACTAACTCATTAATATCATCAAACTTACAAATAACTTTACTACCTTTACTACCATTATATTAATTGCAACAAACCCCCACAGGCACCCTTCCAGCTCTGTCACACAGGAGGCCGATCGCAAAAAATAAGTAAATGCTTTGTATACAATGAATAATTCATATTTAAAATTGTTTTAGGTCTGGAGCCAACTTGGACCGTGACAATGCTTCCAAACACAAATGAAATTTTCGAAAATCGTGTGAAAAGTCGATTTTTATTTCATTTTGCATGCTTCCAAACGCAAATGAAATTTTTGAAAATCGGGTGAAAAGTCGATTTTTTTTTCGTTTCGCATGCTTCCAAACACAAATGAAATTTTCTAAAATCGGGTGACAAGTCGATTTTTTTTCGTTTTTTACGCGTTTCACATGTATTGAAACACAAATGAAATTTTCGAAAATTGGGTGAAAAGTCGATTTTTTTTTCGTTTCGCATGCTTCCAAACACAAATGAAATTTTCGAAAATCGGGTAAAAAGTCGATTTTTTTTTTCGTTTCGCATGCTTCCAAACACAAATGAAATTTTCGAAAATCGGGTCGATTTTTTTTCGTTTTTTACGCGTTTCACATGTATTGAAACACAAATGAAATTTTCTAAAATCGGATGAAAAGTCGATTTTTTTTTCGTTTCGCATGCTTCCAAACACAAATAAAATTTTTGAAAATCGGGTGAAAAGTCGATTTTTTTTCGTTTCGCATGCTTCCAAACACAAATGAAATTTTCGAAAATCGGGTCGATTTTTTTTCGTTTTTTACGCGTTTCACATGTATTGAAACACAAATGAAATTTTCGAAAATCGGGTGAAAAGTCGATTTTTTTTTCGTTTTTTACGCGTTTCACATGTATTGAAACACAAATGAAATTTTCGAAAATCGGGTGAAAAGTCGATTTTTTTTTTCGTTTCGCATGCTTCCAAACACAAATGAAATTTTCGAAAATCGGGTGAACAGTCGATTTTTTTTCGTTTTTTACGCGTTTCACATGTATTGAAACACAAATGAAATTTTCGAAAATCGGGTGAAAAGTCGATTTTTTTTTCGTTTCGCATGCTTCCAAACACAAATGATATTTTCGAAAATCGGGTTAAAAGTCGATTTTTATTTCATTTTGCATGCTTCCAAACGCAAATGAAATTTTTGAACATCGGGTGAAAAGTCGATTTTTTTTCGTTTTTTACGCGTTTCACATGTATTGAAACACAAATGAAATTTTCGAAAATCGGGTGAAAAGTCGATTTTTTTTTCGTTTCGCATGCTTCCAAACACAAATGAAATTTTCGAAAATCGGGTGAACAGTCGATTTTTTTTCGTTTTTTACGCGTTTCACATGTATTGAAACACAAATGAAATTTTCGAAAATCGGGTGAAAAGTCGATTTTTTTTTCGTTTCGCATGCTTCCAAACACAAATGAAATTTTCGAAAATCGGGTGAAAAGTCGATTTTTATTTCATTTTGCATGCTTCCAAACGCAAATGAAATTTTTGAAAATCGGGTGAAAAGTCGATTTTTTTTCGTTTTTTACGCGTTTCACATGTATTGAAACACAAATGAAATTTTCGAAAATCGGGTGAAAAGTCGATTTTTTTTTCGTTTCGCATGCTTCCAAACACAAATGAAATGTTCGAAAATCGGGTGAAAAGTCGATTTTTTTTCGTTTTTTACGCGTTTCACATGTATTGAAACACAAATGAAATGTTCGAAAATCGGGTGAAAAGTCGATTTTTTTTTCGTTTCGCATGCTTCCAAACACAAATGTAATTTTCGAAAATCGGGTCGATTTTTTTTCGTTTTTTACGCGTTTCACATGTATTGAATCACAAATGAAATTTTCGAAAATCGGGTGAAAAGTCGATTTTTTTTTTCGTTTATTACGCGTTTCACATGTATTGAAACACAAATGAAATTTTCGAAAATCGGGTGAAAAGTCGATTTTTTTTTCGTTTCGCATGCTTCCAAACACAAATGAAATTTTCGAAAATCGGGTGAAAAGTCGATTTTTTTTTCGTTTCGCATGCTTCCAAACACAAATGAAATTTTCGAAAATCGGGTGAAAAGTCGATTTTTTTTTCGTTTAGCATGCTTCCAAACACAAATGAAATTTTCGAAAATCGGGTGAAAAGTCGATTTTTTTTTCGTTTTGCATGCTTCCAAACACAAATGAAATTTTCGAAAATCGGGTGAAAAGTCGATTTTTTTTCGTTTCGTATGCATCCAAACACAAATGAAATTTTCGAAAATCGGGTGAAAAGTCGATTTTTTTTTCGTTTCGCATGCTTCCAAACACAAATGAAATTTTCGAAAATCGTGTCGATTTTTTTTCGTTTTTTACGCGTTTCACATGTATTGAAACACAAATGAAATTTTCGAAAATCGGGTGAAAAGTCGATTTTTTTTTCGTTTCGCATGCTTCCAAACACAAATGAAATTTTCGAAAATCGGGTGAACAGTCGATTTTTTTTCGTTTTTACGCGTTTCACATGCATCCAAACACAAATGAAATTTTCGAAAATCGGGTGAAAAGTCGATTTTTTTTTCGTTTCGCATGCTTCCAAACACAAATGAAATTTTCGAAAATCGGGTGAAAAGTCGATTTTTTTTCGTTTCGTATGCATCCAAACACAAATGAAATTTTCGAAAATCGGGTGAAAAGTCGATTTTTTTTTCGTTTCGCATGCTTCCAAACACAAATGAAATTTTCGAAAATCGGGTCGATTTTTTTTCGTTTTTTACGCGTTTCACATGCCCAAACACAAATGAAATTTTCGAAAATCGGGTGAAAAGTCGATTTTTTTTTCGTTTTGCATGCTTCCAAACACAAATGAAATTTTCGAAAATCGGGTGAAAAGTCGATTTTTATTTCATTTTGCATGCTTCCAAACGCAAATGAAATTTTTGAAAATCGGGTGAAAAGCCGATTTTTTTTTCGTTTCGCATGCTTCCAAACACAAATGAAATTTTCTAAAATCGGGTGAAAAGTCGATTTTTTTTTGTTTTTTACGCGTTTCACATGTATTGAAACACAAATGAAATTTTCGAAAATCGGGTGAAAAGTCGATTTTTTTTCGTTTCGCATGCTTCCAAACACAAATGAAATTTTCGAAAATCGGGTCGATTTTTTTTCGTTTTTTACGCGTTTCACATGTATTGAAACACAAATGAAATATTCGAAAATCGGGTGAAAAGTCGATTTTTTTTTCGTTTCGCATGCTTCCAAACACAAATGAAATTTTCGAAAATCGGGTCGATATTTTTTCGTTTTTTACGCGTTTCACATGTATTGAAACACAAATGAAATTTTCAAAAATCGGGTGAAAAGTCGATTTTTTTTTCGTTTTGCATGCTTCCAAACACAAATGAAATTTTTGAAAATCGGGTGAAAAGTCGATTTTTTTTTCGTTTCGCATGCTTCCAAACACAAATGAAATTTTCTAAAATCGGGTGAAAAGTCGATTTTTTTTTGTTTTTTACGCGTTTCACATGTATTGAAACACAAATAAAATTTTCGAAAATCGGGTGAAAAGTCGATTTTTTTTTCGTTTCGCATGCTTCCAAACACAAATGAAATTTTCGAAAATCGGGTCGATTTTTTTTCGTTTTTTACGCGTTTCACATGTATTGAAACACAAATGAAATATTTGAAAATCGGGTGAAAAGTCGATTTTTTTTTCGTTTCGCATGCTTCCAAACACAAATGAAATTTTCGAAAATCGGGTCGATTTTTTTTCGTTTTTTACGCGTTTCACATGTATTGAAACACAAATGAAATTTTCGAAAATCGGGTGAAAAGTCGATTTTTTTTTTGTTTTGCATGCTTCCAAACACAAATGAAATTTTCGAAAATCGGGTGAAAAGTCAATTTTTATTTCATTTCGCATGCTTCCAAACGCAAATGAAATTTTTGAAAATCGGGTGAAAAGTCGATTTTTTTTTCGTTTCGCATGCTTCCAAACACAAATGAAATTTTCGAAAATCGGGTGAAAAGTCGATTTTTTTTCGTTTCGCATGCTTCCAAACACAAATGAAATTTTCTAAAATAGGGTGAACAGTCGATTTTTTTTCGTTTTTTACGCGTTTCACATGTATTGAAACACAAATGAAATTTTCGAAAATCGGGTGAAAAGTCGATTTTTTTTTCGTTTTGCATGCTTCCAAACACAAATGAAATTTTCGAAAATCGTGTGAAAAGTCGATTTTTATTTCATTTTGCATGCTTCCAAACGCAAATGAAATTTTTGAAAATCGGGTGAAAAGTCGATTTTTTTTTCGTTTCGCATGCTTCCAAACACAAATGAAATTTTCTAATCGGGTGACAAGTCGATTTTTTTTCGTTTTTTACGCGTTTCACATGTATTGAAACACAAATGAAATTTTCGAAAATTGGGTGAAAAGTCGATTTTTTTTTCGTTTCGCATGCTTCCAAACACAAATGAAATTTTCGAAAATCGGGTAAAAAGTCGATTTTTTTTTTCGTTTCGCATGCTTCCAAACACAAATGAAATTTTCGAAAATCGGGTCGATTTTTTTTCGTTTTTTACGCGTTTCACATGTATTGAAACACAAATGAAATTTTCTAAAATCGGATGAAAAGTCGATTTTTTTTTCGTTTCGCATGCTTCCAAACACAAATGAAATTTTCGAAAATCGGGTGAACAGTCGATTTTTTTTTCGTTTTTTACGCGTTTCACATGTATTGAAACACAAATGAAATTTTCGAAAATCGGGTGAAAAGTCGATTTTTTTTTCGTTTGCATGCTTCCAAACACAAATGAAATTTTCGAAAATCGGGTGAAATGTCGATTTTTATTTCATTTCGCATGCTTCCAAACGCAAATGAAATTTTTGAAAATCGGGTGAAAAGTCGATTTTTTTTCGTTTCGCATGCTTCCAAACACAAATGAAATTTTCGAAAATCGGGTCGATTTTTTTTCGTTTTTTACGCGTTTCACATGTATTGAAACACAAATGAAATTTTCTAAAATCGGATGAAAAGTCGATTTTTTTTTCGTTTCGCATGCTTCCAAACACAAATGAAATTTTCGAAAATCGGGTAAAAAGTCGATTTTTTTTTTCGTTTCGCATGCTTCCAAACACAAATGAAATTTTCGAAAATCGGGTGAACAGTCGATTTTTTTTTCGTTTTTTACGCGTTTCACATGTATTGAAACACAAATGAAATTTTCGAAAATCGGGTGAAAAGTCGATTTTTTTTCGTTTTTTACGCGTTTCACATGTATTGAAACACAAATGAAATTTTCGAAAATCGGGTGAAAAGTCGATTTTTTTTTTCGTTTCGCATGCTTCCAAACACAAATGAAATTTTCGAAAATCGGGTGAACAGTCGATTTTTTTTCGTTTTTTACGCGTTTCACATGTATTGAAACACAAATGAAATTTTCGAAAATCGGGTGAAAAGTCGATTTTTTTTTCGTTTCGCATGCTTCCAAACACAAATGAAATTTTCGAAAATCGGGTTAAAAGTCGATTTTTATTTCATTTTGCATGCTTCCAAACGCAAATGAAATTTTTGAAAATCGGGTGAAAAGTCGATTTTTTTTCGTTTTTTACGCGTTTCACATGTATTGAAACACAAATGAAATTTTCGAAAATCGGGTGAAAAGTCGATTTTTTTTTCGTTTCGCATGCTTCCAAACTCAAATGAAATGTTCGAAAATCGGGTGAAAAGTCGATTTTTTTTCGTTTTTTACGCGTTTCACATGTATTGAAACACAAATGAAATGTTCGAAAATCGGGTGAAAAGTCGATTTTTTTTTCGTTTCGCATGCTTCCAAACACAAATGTAATTTTCGAAAATCGGGTCGATTTTTTTTCGTTTTTTACGCGTTTCACATGTATTGAATCACAAATGAAATTTTCGAAAATCGGGTGAAAAGTCGATTTTTTTTTTCGTTTATTACGCGTTTCACATGTATTGAAACACAAATGAAATTTTCGAAAATCGGGTGAAAAGTCGATTTTTTTTTTTCGTTTCGCATGCTTCCAAACACAAATGAAATTTTCGAAAATCGGGTCGATTTTTTTTCGTTTTTTACGCGTTTCACATGTATTGAAACACAAATGAAATTTTCGAAAATCGGGTGAAAAGTCGATTTTTTTTTCGTTTCGCATGCTTCCAAACACAAATGAAATTTTCGAAAATCGGGTGAAAAGTCGATTTTTTTTTTCGTTTCGCATGCTTCCAAACACAAATGAAATTTTCGAAAATCGGGTGAAAAGTCGATTTTTTTTTCGTTTAGCATGCTTCCAAACACAAATGAAATTTTCGAAAATCGGGTGAAAAGTCGATTTTTTTTTCGTTTTGCATGCTTCCAAACACAAATGAAATTTTCGAAAATCGGGTGAAAAGTCGATTTTTTTTCGTTTTTTACGCGGTTCACATGTATTGAAACACAAATGAAATTTTCGAAAATCGGGTGAAAAGTCGATTTTTTTTTTCGTTTCGCATGCTTCCAAACACAAATGAAATTTTCGAAAATCGGGTCGATTTTTTTTCGTTTTTTACGCGTTTCACATGTATTGAAACACAAATGAAATTTTCTAAAATCGGATGAAAAGTCGATTTTTTTTTCGTTTCGCATGCTTCCAAACACAAATGAAATTTTCGAAAATCGGGTGAACAGTCGATTTTTTTTCGTTTTTTACGCGTTTCACATGTATTGAAACACAAATGAAATTTTCGAAAATCGGGTGAAAAGTCGATTTTTTTTTCGTTTGCATGCTTCCAAACACAAATGAAATTTTCGAAAATCGGGTGAAAAGTCGATTTTTTTTCGTTTTTTACGCGTTTCACATGTATTGAAACACAAATGAAATTTTCGAAAATCGGGTAAAAAGTCGATTTTTTTTTCGTTTTGCATGCTTCCAAACAAATGAAATTTTCGAAAATCGGGTGAAAAGTCGATTTTTTTTTCGTTTCGCATGCTTCCAAACACAAATGAAATTTTCGAAAATCGGGTGAAAAGTCGATTTTTTTTTCGTTTTGCATGCTTCCAAACACAAATGAAATTTTCGAAAATCGGGTGAAAAGTCGATTTTTTTTTCGTTTTTTACGCGGTTCACATGTATTGAAACACAAATGAAATTTTCGAAAATCGGGTGAAAAGTCGATTTTCTTTTTCGTTTGCATGCTTCCAAACACAAATGAAATTTTCGAAAATCGGGTGAAAAGTCGATTTTTTTTCGTTTTTTACGCGTTTCACATGTATTGAAACACAAATGAAATTTTCTAAAATCGGATGAAAAGTCGATTTTTTTTTCGTTTCGCATGCTTCCAAACACAAATGAAATTTTCGAAAATCGGGTGAACAGTCGATTTTTTTTCGTTTTTTACGCGTTTCACATGTATTGAAACACAAATGAAATTTTCGAAAATCGGGTGAAAAGTCGATTTTTTTTTCGTTTGCATGCTTCCAAACACAAATGAAATTTTCGAAAATCGGGTGAAAAGTCGATTTTTTTTCGTTTTTTACGCGTTTCACATGTATTGAAACACAAATGAAATTTTCGAAAATCGGGTAAAAAGTCGATTTTTTTTTCGTTTTGCATGCTTCCAAACAAATGAAATTTTCGAAAATCGGGTGAAAAGTCGATTTTTTTTTCGTTTCGCATGCTTCCAAACACAAATGAAATTTTCGAAAATCGGGTGAAAAGTCGATTTTTTTTTCGTTTTGCATGCTTCCAAACACAAATGAAATTTTCGAAAATCGGGTGAAAAGTCGATTTTTTTTTCGTTTTTTACGCGGTTCACATGTATTGAAACACAAATGAAATTTTCGAAAATCGGGTGAAAAGTCGATTTTCTTTTTCGTTTGCATGCTTCCAAACACAAATGAAATTTTCGAAAATCGGGTGAAAAGTCGATTTTTTTTCGTTTTTTACGCGTTTCACATGTATTGAAACACAAATGAAATTTTCTAAAATCGGATGAAAAGTCGATTTTTTTTTCGTTTCGCATGCTTCCAAACACAAATGAAATTTTCGAAAATCGGGTGAACAGTCGATTTTTTTTCGTTTTTTACGCGTTTCACATGTATTGAAACACAAATGAAATTTTCGAAAATCGGGTGAAAAGTCGATTTTTTTTTCGTTTGCATGCTTCCAAACACAAATGAAATTTTCGAAAATCGGGTGAAAAGTCGATTTTTTTTCGTTTTTTACGCGTTTCACATGTATTGAAACACAAATGAAATTTTCGAAAATCGGGTAAAAAGTCGATTTTTTTTTCGTTTTGCATGCTTCCAAACAAATGAAATTTTCGAAAATCGGGTGAAAAGTCGATTTTTTTTTCGTTTCGCATGCTTCCAAACACAAATGAAATTTTCGAAAATCGGGTGAAAAGTCGATTTTTTTTTCGTTTTGCATGCTTCCAAACACAAATGAAATTTTCGAAAATCGGGTGAAAAGTCGATTTTTTTTTCGTTTTTTACGCGGTTCACATGTATTGAAACACAAATGAAATTTTCGAAAATCGGGTGAAAAGTCGATTTTCTTTTTCGTTTCGCATGCTTCCAAACACAAATGAAATTTTCGAAAATCGGGTCGATTTTTTTTCGTTTTTTACGCGTTTCACATGTATTGAAACACAAATGAAATTTTCTAAAATCGGATGAAAAGTCGATTTTTTTTTCGTTTCGCATGCTTCCAAACACAAATGAAATTTTCGAAAATCGGGTGAACAGTCGATTTTTTTTTCGTTTGCATGCTTCCAAACACAAATGAAATTTTCGAAAATCGGGTGAAAAGTCGATTTTTATTTCATTTCGCATGCTTCCAAACGCAAATGAAATTTTTGAAAATCGGGTGAAAAGTCGATTTTTTTTCGTTTCGCATGCTTCCAAACACAAATGAAATTTTCGAAAATCGGGTGAAAAGTCGATTTTTTTTTCGTTTTGCATGCTTCCAAACACAAATGAAATTTTCGAAAATCGGGTGAAAAGTCGATTTTTTTTTCGTTTTGCATGCTTCCAAACGCAAATGAAATTTTTGAAAATCGGGTGAAAAGTCGATTTTTTTTCGTTTCGCATGCTTCCAAACACAAATGAAATTTTCGAAAATCGGGTGAAAAGTCGATTTTTATTTCATTTTGCATGCTTCCAAACGCAAATGAAATTTTTGAAAATCGGGTGAAAAGTCGATTTTTTTTCGTTTTTTACGCGTTTCACATGTATTGAAACACAAATGAAATTTTCGAAAATCGGGTGAAAAGTCGATTTTTTTTTCGTTTTGCATGCTTCCAAACACAAATGAAATTTTCGAAAATCGGGTGAAAAGTCGATTTATTTTTCGTTTCGCATGCTTCCAAACACAAATGAAATTTTCGAAAATCGGGTGAAAAGTCGATTTTTTTTCGTTTTTTACGCGTTTCACATGTATTGAAACACAAATGAAATTTTCGAAAATCGGGTGAAAAGTCGATTTTTTTTTCGTTTTGCATGCTTCCAAACACAAATGAAATTTTCGAAAATCGGGTGAAAAGTCGATTTTTTTTTCGTTTTGCATGCTTCCAAACGCAAATGAAATTTTTGAAAATCGGGTGAAAAGTCGATTTTTTTTCGTTTCGCATGCTTCCAAACACAAATGAAATTTTCGAAAATCGGGTGAACAGTCGATTTTTTTTCGTTTTTTACGCGTTTCACATGTATTGAAACACAAATGAAATTTTCGAAAATCGGGTGAAAAGTCGATTTTTTTTTCGTTTGCATGCTTCCAAACACAAATGAAATTTTCGAAAATCGGGTGAAAAGTCGATTTTTATTTCATTTCGCATGCTTCCAAACGCAAATGAAATTTTTGAAAATCGGGTGAAAAGTCGATTTTTTTTCGTTTCGCATGCTTCCAAACACAAATGAAATTTTCGAAAATCGGGTGAAAAGTCGATTTTTATTTCATTTTGCATGCTTCCAAACGCAAATGAAATTTTTGAAAATCGGGTGAAAAGTCGATTTTTTTTCGTTTTTTACGCGTTTCACATGTATTGAAACACAAATGAAATTTTCGAAAATCGGGTGAAAAGTCGATTTTTTTTTCGTTTTGCATGCTTCCAAACACAAATGAAATTTTCGAAAATCGGGTGAAAAGTCGATTTATTTTTCGTTTCGCATGCTTCCAAACACAAATGAAATTTTCGAAAATCGGGTGAAAAGTCGATTTTTTTTCGTTTTTTACGCGTTTCACATGTATTGAAACACAAATGAAATTTTCGAAAATCGGGTGAAAAGTCGATTTTTTTTTCGTTTCGCATGCTTCCAAACACAAATGAAATTTTCGAAAATCGGGTGAACAGTCGATTTTTTTTCGTTTTTTACGCGTTTCACATGTATTGAAACACAAATGAAATTTTCGAAAATCGGGTGAAAAGTCGATTTTTTTTTCGTTTCGCATGCTTCCAAACACAAATGAAATTTTCGAAAATCGGGTTAAATGTCGATTTTTATTTCATTTTGCATGCTTCCAAACGCGAATGAAATTTTTGAAAATCGGGTGAAAAGTCGATTTTTTTTCGTTTTTTACGCGTTTCACATGTATTGAAACACAAATGAAATTTTCGAAAATCGGGTGAAAAGTCGATTTTTTTTTTCGTTTCGCATGCTTCCAAACACAAATGAAATTTTCGAAAATCGGGTGAACAGTCGATTTTTTTTCGTTTTTTACGCGTTTCACATGTATTAAAACACAAATGAAATTTTCGAAAATCGGGTGAAAAGTCGATTTTTTTTTCGTTTCGCATGCTTCCAAACACAAATGAAATTTTCGAAAATCGGGTGAAAAGTCGATTTTTATTTCATTTTGCATGCTTCCAAACGCAAATGAAATTTTTGAAAATCGGGTGAAAAGTCGATTTTTTTTCGTTTTTTACGCGTTTCACATGTATTGAAACACAAATGAAATTTTCGAAAATCGGGTGAAAAGTCGATTTTTTTTTCGTTTTTTACGCGTTTCACATGTATTGAAACACAAATGAAATTTTCGAAAATCGGGTGAAAAGTCGATTTTTATTTCATTTCGCATGCTTCCAAACGCAAATGAAATTTTTGAAAATCGGGTGAAAAGTCGATTTATTTTTTGTTTCGCATGCTTCCAAACACAAATGAAATTTTCGAAAATCGGGTGAAAAGTCGATTTTTTTTCGTTTTTTACGCGTTTCACATGTATTGCAACACAAATGAAATTTTCGAAAATCGGGTGAAAAGTCGATTTTTTTTTCGTTTTTTACGCGTTTCACATGTATTGAAACACAAATGAAATTTTCGAAAATCGGGTGAAAAGTCGATTTTTTTTTTCGTTTCGCATGCTTCCAAACACAATTGAAATTTTCGAAAATCGGGTCGATTTTTTTTTCGTTTTTTACGCCTTTCACATGTATTGAAACACAAATGAAATTTTCGAAAATCGGGTGAAAAGTCGATTTTTTTTTCGTTTTTTACGCGTTTCACATGTATTGAAACACAAATGAAATTTTCGAAAATCGGGTGAAAAGTCGATTTTTTTTTTCGTTTCGCATGCATCCAAACACAAATGAAATTGTCGAAAATCGGGTCGATTTTTTTTCGTTTTTTACGCGTTTCACATGTATTGAAACACAAATGAAATTTTCGAAAATCGGGTGAAAAGTCGATTTTTGTTTTCGTTTTTTACGCGTTTCACATATATTGAAACACAAATGAAACTTTCGAAAATCGGGTAAAAAGTCGATTTTTTTTTCGTTTCGCATGCTTCCAAACACAAATGAAATTTTCGAAAATCGGGTGAAAAGTCGATTTTTTTTTCGTTTTTTACGCGTTTCACATGTATTGAAACACAAATGAAATTTTCGAAAATCGGGTGAAAAGTCGATTTTTTTTTCGTTTTGCATGCTTCCAAACACAAATGAAATTTTCGAAAATCGGGTGAAAAGTCGATTTATTTTTCGTTTCGCATGCTTCCAAACACAAATGAAATTTTCGAAAATCGGGTGAAAAGTCGATTTTTTTTCGTTTTTTACGCGTTTCACATGTATTGAAACACAAATGAAATTTTCGAAAATCGGGTGAAAAGTCGATTTTTTTTTCGTTTTGCATGCTTCCAAACACAAATGAAATTTTCGAAAATCGGGTGAAAAGTCGATTTTTTTTTCGTTTTGCATGCTTCCAAACGCAAATGAAATTTTTGAAAATCGGGTGAAAAGTCGATTTTTTTTCGTTTCGCATGCTTCCAAACACAAATGAAATTTTCGAAAATCGGGTGAACAGTCGATTTTTTTTCGTTTTTTATGCGTTTCACATGTATTGAAACACAAATGAAATTTTCGAAAATCGGGTGAAAAGTCGATTTTGTTTTCGTTTGCATGCTTCCAAACACAAATGAAATTTTCGAAAATCGGGTGAAAAGTCGATTTTTATTTCATTTCGCATGCTTCCAAACGCAAATGAAATTTTTGAAAATCGGGTGAAAAGTCGATTATTTTCGTTTCGCATGCTTCCAAACACAAATGAAATTTTCGAAAATCGGGTGAAAAGTCGATTTTTATTTCATTTTGCATGCTTCCAAACGCAAATGAAATTTTTGAAAATCGGGTGAAAAGTCGATTTTTTTTCGTTTTTTACGCGTTTCACATGTATTGAAACACAAATGAAATTTTCGAAAATCGGGTGAAAAGTCGATTTTTTTTTCGTTTTGCATGCTTCCAAACACAAATGAAATTTTCGAAAATCGGGTGAAAAGTCGATTTATTTTTCGTTTCGCATGCTTCCAAACACAAATGAAATTTTCGAAAATCGGGTGAAAAGTCGATTTTTTTTCGTTTTTTACGCGTTTCACATGTATTGAAACACAAATGAAATTTTCGAAAATCGGGTGAAAAGTCGATTTTTTTTTCGTTTCGCATGCTTCCAAACACAAATGAAATTTTCGAAAATCGGGTGAACAGTCGATTTTTTTTCGTTTTTTACGCGTTTCACATGTATTGAAACACAAATGAAATTTTCGAAAATCGGGTGAAAAGTCGATTTTTTTTTCGTTTCGCATGCTTCCAAACACAAATGAAATTTTCGAAAATCGGGTTAAATGTCGATTTTTATTTCATTTTGCATGCTTCCAAACGCAAATGAAATTTTTGAAAATCGGGTGAAAAGTCGATTTTTTTTCGTTTTTTACGCGTTTCACATGTATTGAAACACAAATGAAATTTTCGAAAATCGGGTGAAAAGTCGATTTTTTTTTCGTTTCGCATGCTTCCAAACACAAATGAAATTTTCGAAAATCGGGTGAACAGTCGATTTTTTTTCGTTTTTTACGCGTTTCACATGTATTAAAACACAAATGAAATTTTCGAAAATCGGGTGAAAAGTCGATTTTTTTTTTCGTTTCGCATGCTTCCAAACACAAATGAAATTTTCGAAAATCGGGTGAAAAGTCGATTTTTATTTCATTTTGCATGCTTCCAAACGCAAATGAAATTTTTGAAAATCGGGTGAAAAGTCGATTTTTTTTGGTTTTTTACGCGTTTCACATGTATTGAAACACAAATGAAATTTTCGAAAATCGGGTGAAAAGTCGATTTTTTTTTCGTTTTTTACGCGTTTCACATGTATTGAAACACAAATGAAATTTTCGAAAATCGGGTGAAAAGTCGATTTTTATTTCATTTCGCATGCTTCCAAACGCAAATGAAATTTTTGAAAATCGGGTGAAAAGTCGATTTATTTTTTGTTTCGCATGCTTCCAAACACAAATGAAATTTTCGAAAATCGGGTGAAAAGTCGATTTTTTTTCGTTTTTTACGCGTTTCACATGTATTGCAACACAAATGAAATTTTCGAAAATCGGGTGAAAAGTCGATTTTTTTTTCGTTTTTTACGCGTTTCACATGTATTGAAACACAAATGAAATTTTCGAAAATCGGGTGAAAAGTCGATTTTTTTTTCGTTTCGCATGCTTCCAAACACAATTGAAATTTTCGAAAATCGGGTCGATTTTTTTTTCGTTTTTTACGCCTTTCACATGTATTGAAACACAAATGAAATTTTCGAAAATCGGGTGAAAAGTCGATTTTTTTTTCGTTTTTTACGCGTTTCACATGTATTGAAACACAAATGAAATTTTCGAAAATCGGGTGAAAAGTCGATTTTTTTTTTGTTTCGCATGCATCCAAACACAAATGAAATTGTCGAAAATCGGGTCGATTTTTTTTCGTTTTTTACGCGTTTCACATGTATTGAAACACAAATGAAATTTTCGAAAATCGGGTGAAAAGTCGATTTTTGTTTTCGTTTTTTACGCGTTTCACATATATTGAAACACAAATGAAACTTTCGAAAATCGGGTAAAAAGTCAATTTTTTTTTCGTTTCGCATGCTTCCAAACACAAATGAAATTTTCGAAAATCGGGTGAAAAGTCGATTTTTTTTTCGTTTAGCATGCTTCCAAACACAAATGAAATTTTCGAAAATCGGGTGAAAAGTCGATTTTTTTTTCGTTTTGCATGCTTCCAAACAAATGAAATTTTCGAAAATCGGGTGAAAAGTCGATTTTTTTTTCGTTTTGCATGCTTCCAAACACAAATGAAATTTTCAAAAAGCGGGTGAAAAGTCGATTTTTTTTCGTTTTTTACGCGGTTCACATGTATTGAAACACAAATGAAATTTTCGAAAATCGGGTGAAAAGTCGATTTTTTTTTTCGTTTCGCATGCTTCCAAAAACAAATGAAATTTTCGAAAATCGGGTGAAAAGTCGATTTTTTTTCGTTTTTTACGCGTTTCACATGTATTGAAACACAAATGAAATTTTCGAAAATCGGGTAAAAAGTCGATTTTTTTTTCGTTTTGCATGCTTCCAAACAAATGAAATTTTCGAAAATCGGGTGAAAAGTCGATTTTTTTTTCGTTTCGCATGCTTCCAAACACAAATGAAATTTTCGAAAATCGGGTGAAAAGTCGATTTTTTTTCGTTTTTTACGCGGTTCACATGTATTGAAACACAAATGAAATTTTCGAAAATCGGGTAAAAAGTCGATTTTTTTTTCGTTTTGCATGCTTCCAAACAAATGAAATTTTCGAAAATCGGGTGAAAAGTCGATTTTTTTTCGTTTTTTACGCGTTTCACATGTATTGAAACACAAATGAAATTTTCGAAAATCGGGTAAAAAGTCGATTTTTTTTTCGTTTTGCATGCTTCCAAACAAATGAAATTTTCGAAAATCGGGTGAAAAGTCAATTTTTTTTCGTTTTTTACGCGTTTCACATGTATTGAAACACAAATGAAATTTTCGAAAATCGGGTAAAAAGTCGATTTTTTTTTCGTTTTGCATGCTTCCAAACAAATGAAATTTTCGAAAATCGGGTGATAAGTCGATTTTTTTTTTCGTTTTTTACGCGTTTCACATATATTGAAACACAAATGAAATTTTCGAAAATCGGGTGAAAAGTCGATTTTTTTTTCGTTTCGCATGCTTCCAAACACAAATGATATTTTCGAAAATCGGGTGAAAAGTCGATTTTTTTTTGTTTCGCATGCTTCCAAACACAAATGAAATTTTCGAAAATCGGGTAAAAAGTCGATTTTTTTTTCGTTTCGCATGCTTCCAAACACAAATGAAATTTTCGAAAATCGGGTGAAAAGTCAATTTTTTTTTCGTTTCGCATGCTTCCAAACACAAATGAAATTTTCGAAAATCGGGTGAAAAGTCGATTTTTTTTCGTTTTTTACGCGTTTCACATGTATTGAAACACAAATGAAATTTTCGAAAATCGGGTAAAAAGTCGATTTTTTTTTCGTTTTGCATGCTTCCAAACAAATGAAATTTTCGAAAATCGGGTGAAAAGTCGATTTTTTTTGTTTCGCATGCTTCCAAACACAAATGAAATTTTCGAAAATCGGGTGAAAAGTCGATTTTTTTTTCGTTTCGCATGCTTCCAAACACAAATGAAATTTTCGAAAATCGGGTGAAAAGTCGATTTTTTTTCGTTTTGCATGCTTCCAAACACAAATGAAATTTTCGAAAATCGGGTGAAAAGTCGATTTTTTTTCGTTTCGCATGCTTCCAAACGCAAATGAAATTTTTGAAAATCGGGTGAAAATTCGATTTTTTTTTCGTTTCGCATGCTTCCAAACACAAATGAAATTTTCGAAAATCGGGTGAAAAGTCGATTTTTTTTCGTTTTTTTGCGTTTCACATGTATTGAAACACAAATGAAATTTTCGAAAATCGGTTGAAAAGTCGATTTTTTTTTCGTTTCGCATGCTTCCAAACACAGATGAAATTTTCGAAAATCGGGTGAAAAATCGATTTTTTTTTTGTTTCGCAAACTTCCAAACACAAATAAAATTTTCGAAAATCGGGTGAAAAGTCGATTTTTTTTTTGTTTCGCATGCTTCCAAACACAAATGATATTTTCGAAAATCGGGTGAAAAGTCGATTTTTATTTCGTTTCGCATGCTTCCAAACGCAAATGAAATTTTTGAAAATCGGGTGAAAAGTCGATTTTTTTTCGTTTTTTACGCGTTTCACATGTATTGAAACACAAATGAAATTTTCGAAAATCGGGTGAAAAGTCGATATTTTTTTCGTTTCGCATGTTTCCAAACACAAATGAAATTTTCGAAAATCGGGTGAAAAGTCGATTTTTTTTCGTTTTTTACGCGTTTCACATGTATTGCAACACAAATGAAATTTTCGAAAATCGGGTGAAAAGTCGATTTTTTTTCGTTTTTTACGCGTTTCACATGTATTGAAACACAAATGAAATTTTCGAAAATCGGGTGAAAAGTCGATTTTTATTTCGTTTCGCATGCTTCCAAACGCAAATGAAATTTTTGAAAATCGGGTGAAAAGTCGATTTTTTTTTTCGTTTCGCATGCTTCCAAACACAAATGAAATTTTCGAAAATCGGGTGAAAAGTCGATTTTTTTTTCGTTTCGCATGCTTCCAAACACAAATGAAATTTTCGAAAATCGGGTCGATTTTTTTTCGTTTTTTACGCGTTTCACATGTATTGAAACACAAATGAAATTTTCGAAAATCGGGTAAAAAGTCGATTTTTTTTTCGTTTTTTACGCGTTTCACATGTATTGAAACACAAATGAAATTTTCAAAAATCGGGTGAAAAGTCGATTTTTTTTTCGTTTCGCATGCTTCCAAACACAAATGAAATTTTCGAAAATCGGGTGAAAAGTCGATTTTTTTTCGTTTTTTACGCGTTTCACATGTATTGCAACACAAATGAAATTTTCGAAAATCGGGTGAAAAGTCGATTTTTTTTCGTTTTCTACGCGTTTCACATGTATTGAAACACAAATGAAATTTTCGAAAATCGGGTGAAAAGTCGATTTTTTTTTCGTTTTGCATGCTTCCAAACACAAATGAAATTTTCGAAAATCGGGTGAAAAGTCGATTTATTTTTCGTTTCGCATGCTTCCAAACACAAATGAAATTTTCGAAAATCGGGTGAAAAGTCGATTTTTTTTCGTTTTTTACGCGTTTCACATGTATTGAAACACAAATGAAATTTTCGAAAATCGGGTGAAAAGTCGATTTTTTTTTCGTTTTTTACGCGTTTCACATGTATTGAAACACAAATGAAATTTTCGAAAATCGGGTGAAAAGTCGATTTTTTTTCGTTTTTTACGCGGTTCACATGTATAGAAACACAAATGAAATTTTCGAAAATCGGGTGAAAAGTCGATTTTTTTTTTTGTTTCGCATGCTTCCAAAAACAAATGAGATTTTCGAAAATCGGGTGAAAAGTCGATTTTTTTTCGTTTTTTACGCGTTTCACATGTATTGAAACACAAATGAAATTTTCGAAAATCGGGTAAAAAGTCGATTTTTTTTTCGTTTTGCATGCTTCCAAACAAATGAAATTTTCGAAAATCGGGTGAAAAGTCGATTTTTTTTTCGTTTCGCATGCTTCCAAACACAAATGAAATTTTCGAAAATCGGGTGAAAAGTCGATTTTTTTTCGTTTTTTACGCGGTTCACATGTATTGAAACACAAATGAAATTTTCGAAAATCGGGTAAAAAGTCGATTTTTTTTTCGTTTTGCATGCTTCCAAACAAATGAAATTTTCGAAAATCGGGTGAAAAGTCGATTTTTTTTTTCGTTTTTTACGCGTTTCACATATATTGAAACACAAATGAAATTTTCGAAAATCGGGTGAAAAGTCGATTTTTTTTTCGTTTCGCATGCTTCCAAACACAAATGATTTTTTCGAAAATCGGGTGAAAAGTCGATTTTTTTTTGTTTCGCATGCTTCCAAACACAAATGAAATTTTCGAAAATCGGGTAAAAAGTCGATTTTTTTTTCGTTTCGCATGCTTCCAAACACAAATGAAATTTTCGAAAATCGGGTGAAAAGTCAATTTTTTTTTCGTTTCGCATGCTTCCAAACACAAATGAAATTTTCGAAAATCGGGTGAAAAGTCGATTTTTTTTCGTTTTGCATGCTTCCAAACACAAATGAAATTTTCGAAAATCGGGTGAAAAGTCGATTTTTTTTTCGTTTTGCATGCTTCCAAACACAAATGAAATTTTCGAAAATCGGGTGAAAAGTCGATTTTTTTTCGTTTTTTACGCGGTTCACATGTATTGAAACACAAATGAAATTTTCGAAAATCGGGTGAAAAGTCGATTTTTTTTTTCGTTTTGCATGCTTCCAAACACAAATGAAATTTTCGAAAATCGGGTGAAAAGTCGATTTTTTTTCGTTTTTTACGCGTTTCACATGTATTGAAACACAAATGAAATTTTCGAAAATCGGGTAAAAAGTCGATTTTTTTTTTCGTTTTGCATGCTTCCAAACAAATGAAATTTTCGAAAATCGGGTGAAAAGTCGATTTTTTTTTCGTTTCGCATGCTTCCAAACACAAATGAAATTTTCGAAAATCGGGTGAAAAGTCGATTTTTTTTTTCGTTTTTTACGCGTTTCACATATATTGAAACACAAATGAAATTTTCGAAAATCGGGTGAAAAGTCGATTTTTTTTTCGTTTCGCATGCTTCCAAACACAAATGAAATTTTCGAAAATCGGGTGAAAAGTCGATTTTTTTTTCGTTTCGCATGCTTCCAAACACAAATGAAATTTTCGAAAATCGGGTGAAAAGTCGATTTTTTTTCGTTTTGCATGCTTCCAAACACAAATGAAATTTTCGAAAATCGTTTGAAAAGTCGATTTTTTTTCGTTTCGCATGCTTCCAAACGCAAATGAAATTTTTGAAAATCGGGTGAAAATTCGATTTTTTTTTCGTTTCGCATGCTTCCAAACACAAATGAAATTTTCGAAAATCGGTTGAAAAGTCGATTTTTTTTTCGTTTCGCATGCTTCCAAACACAGATGAAATTTTCGAAAATCGGGTGAAAAATCGATTTTTTTTTTGTTTCGCAAACTTCCAAACACAAATAAAATTTTCGAAAATCGGGTGAAAAGTCGATTTTTTTTTTGTTTCGCATGCTTCCAAACACAAATGATATTTTCGAAAATCGGGTGAAAAGTCGATTTTTATTTCGTTTCGCATGCTTCCAAACGCAAATGAAATTTTTGAAAATCGGGTGAAAAGTCGATTTTTTTTTTGTTTCGCATGCTTCCAAACACAAATGAAATTTTCGAAATTCGGGTGAAAAGTCGATTTTTTTTCGTTTTTTACGCGTTTCACATGTATTGAAACACAAATGAAATTTTCGAAAATCGGGTGAAAAGTCGATATTTTTTTCGTTTCGCATGTTTCCAAACACAAATGAAATTTTCGAAAATCGGGTGAAAAGTCGATTTTTTTTCGTTTTTTACGCGTTTCACATGTATTGCAACACAAATGAAATTTTCGAAAATCGGGTGAAAAGTCGATTTTTTTTCGTTTTTTACGCGTTTCACATGTATTGAAACACAAATGAAATTTTCGAAAATCGGGTGAAAAGTCGATTTTTATTTCGTTTCGCATGCTTCCAAACGCAAATGAAATTTTTGAAAATCGGGTGAAAAGTCGATTTTTTTTTTCGTTTCGCATGCTTCCAAACACAAATGAAATTTTCGAAAATCGGGTGAAAAGTCGATTTTTTTTTCGTTTCGCATGCTTCCAAACACAAATGAAATTTTCGAAAATCGGGTGAAAAGTCGATTTTTTTTCGTTTTTTACGCGTTTCACATGTATTGAAACACAAATGAAATTTTCGAAAATCGGGTGAAAAGTCGATTTATTTTTCGTTTCGCATGCTTCCAAACACAAATGAAATTTTCGAAAATCGGGTGAAAAGTCGATTTTTTTTCGTTTTTTACGCGTTTCACATGTATTGAAACACAAATGAAATGTTCGAAAATCGGGTGAAAAGTCGATTTTTTTTTTCGTTTTTTACGCGTTTCACATGTATTGAAACACAAATGAAATTTTCGAAAATCGGGTGAAAAGTCGATTTTTTTTTCGTTTTTTACGCGTTTCACATGTATTGAAACACAAATGAAATTTTCGAAAATCGGGTGAAAAGTCGATTTTTTTTTCGTTTCGCATGCTTCCAAACACAAATGAAATTGTCGAAAATCGGGTCGATTTTTTTTCGTTTTTTACGCGTTTCACATGTATTGAAACACAAATGAAATTTTCGAAAATCGGGTGAAAAGTCGATTTTTTTTTTTCGTTTATTACGCGTTTCACATGTATTGAAACACAAATGAAATTTTCGAAAATCGGGTGAAAAGTCGATTTTTTTTTCGTTTCGCATGCTTCCAAACACAAATGAAATTGTCGAAAATCGGGTCGATTTTTTTTCGTTTTTTACGCGTTTCACATGTATTGAAACACAAATGAAATGTTCGAAAATCGGGTGAAAAGTCGATTTTTTTTTTCGTTTTTTACGCGTTTCACATGTATTGAAACACAAATGAAATTTTCGAAAATCGGGTAAAAAGTCGATTTTTTTTCGTTTTGCATGCATCCAAACACAAATGAAATTTTCGAAAATCGGGTGAAAAGTCGATTTTTTTTTCGTTTCGCATGCTTCCAAACACAAATGAAATTTTCGAAAATCGGGTGAAAAGTCGATTTTTTTTCGTTTCGTATGCATCCAAACACAAATGAAATTTTCGAAAATCGGGTGAAAAGTCGATTTTTTTTTCGTTTCGCATGCTTCCAAACACAAATGAAATTTTCGAAAATCGGGTGAAAAGTCGATTTTTTTTCGTTTTTTACGCGTTTCACATGTATTGAAACACAAATGAAATTTTCGAAAATCGGGTGAAAAGTCGATTTTATTTTCGTTTCGCATGCTTCCAAACACAAATGAAATTTTCGAAAATCGGGTGAACAGTCGATTTTTTTTCGTTTTTTACGCGTTTCACATGTATTGAAACACAAATGAAATTTTCGAAAATCGGGTGAAAAGTCGATTTTGTTTTCGTTTTGCATGCTTCCAAACACAAATGAAATTTTCGAAAATCGGGTGAAAAGTCGATTTTTTTTTCGTTTCGCATGCTTCCAAACACATATGAAATTTTCGAAAATCGGGTGAACAGTCGATTTTTTTTTCGTTTTTTACGCGTTTCACATGTATTGAAACACAAATGAAATTTTCGAAAATCGGGTGAAAAGTCGATTTTGTTTTCGTTTTGCATGCTTCCAAACACAAATGAAATTTTCGAAAATCGGGTGAAAAGTCGATTTTTATTTCATTTCGCATGCTTCCAAACGCAAATGAAATTTTTGAAAATCGGGTGAAAAGTCGATTTTTTTTCGTTTCGTATGCATCCAAACACAAATGAAATTTTCGAAAATCGGGTGAAAAGTCGATTTTTTTTTCGTTTCGCATGCTTCCAAACACAAATGAAATTTTCGAAAATCGGATCGATTTTTTTTCGTTTTTTACGCGTTTCACATGTATTGAAACACAAATGAAATATTCGAAAATCGGGTGAAAAGTCGATTTTTTTTTCGTTTCGCATGCTTCCAAACACAAATGAAATTTTCGAAAATCGGGTCGATTTTTTTTCGTTTTTTACGCGTTTCACATGTATTGAAACACAAATGAAATTTTCGAAAATCGGGTGAAAAGTCGATTTTTTTTTCGTTTCGCATGCTTCCAAACACAAATGAAATTTTCGAAAATCGGGTGAACAGTCGATTTTTTTTCGTTTTTTACGCGTTTCACATGTATTGAAACACAAATGAAATTTTCGAAAATCGGGTGAAAAGTCGATTTTGTTTTCGTTTTGCATGCTTCCAAACACAAATGAAATTTTCGAAAATCGGGTGAAAAATCGATTTTTATTTCATTTCGCATGCTTCCAAACGCAAATGAAATTTTTGAAAATCGGGTGAAAAGTCGATTTTTTTTTCGTTTCGTATGCATCCAAACACAAATGAAATTTTCGAAAATCGGGTGAAAAGTCGATTTTTATTTCATTTCGCATGCTTCCAAACGCAAATGAAATTTTTGAAAATCGGGTGAAAAGTCGATTTTTTTTCGTTTCGTATGCATCCAAACACAAATGAAATTTTCGAAAATCGGGTGAAAAGTCGATTTTTTTTTCGTTTCGCATGCTTCCAAACACAAATGAAATTTTCGAAAATCGGGTCGATTTTTTTTCGTTTTTTACGCGTTTCACATGTATTGAAACACAAATGAAATATTCGAAAATCGGGTGAAAAGTCGATTTTTTTTTCGTTTCGCATGCTTCCAAACACAAATGAAATTTTCGAAAATCGGGTCGATTTTTTTTCGTTTTTTACGCGTTTCACATGTATTGAAACACAAATGAAATTTTTGAAAATCGGGTGAAAAGTCGATTTTTTTTTCGTTTTGCATGCTTCCAAACACAAATGAAATTTTCGAAAATCGGGTGAAAAGTCAATTTTTATTTCATTTCGCATGCTTCCAAACGCAAATGAAATTTTTGAAAATCGGGTGAAAAGTCGATTTTTTTTTCGTTTCGCATGCTTCCAAACACAAATGAAATTTTCGAAAATCGGGTGAAAAGTCGATTTTTTTTCGTTTTTTACGCGTTTCACATGTATTGAAACACAAATGAAATTTTCGAAAATCGGGTGAAAAGTCGATTTTTTTTTCGTTTCGCATGCTTCCAAACACAAATGAAATTTTCTAAAATAGGGTGAACAGTCGATTTTTTTTTCGTTTTTTACGCGTTTCACATGTATTGAAACACAAATGAAATTTTCGAAAATCGGGTGAAAAGTCGATTTTTTTTTCGTTTTGCATGCTTCCAAACACAAATGAAATTTTCGAAAATCGTGTGAAAAGTCGATTTTTATTTCATTTTGCATGCTTCCAAACGCAAATGAAATTTTTGAAAATCGGGTGAAAAGTCGATTTTTTTTTCGTTTCGCATGCTTCCAAACACAAATGAAATTTTCGAAAATCGGGTCGATTTTTTTTCGTTTTTTACGCGTTTCACATGTATTGAAACACAAATGAAATTTTCTAAAATCGGGTGAAAAGTCGATTTTTTTTTCGTTTCGCATGCTTCCAAACACAAATGAAATTTTCGAAAATCGGGTGAACAGTCGATTTTTTTTCGTTTTTTACGCGTTTCACATGTATTGAAACACAAATGAAATTTTCGAAAATCGGGTGAAAAGTCGATTTTTTTTTCGTTTTGCATGCTTCCAAACACAAATGAAATTTTCGAAAATCGGGTGAAAAGTCGATTTTTATTTCATTTCGCATGCTTCCAAACGCAAATGAAATTTTTGAAAATCGGGTGAAAAGTCGATTTTTTTTTCGTTTCGCATGCTTCCAAACACAAATGAAATTTTCGAAAATCGGGTGAAAAGTCGATTTTTTTTCGTTTTTTACGCGTTTCACATGTATTGAAACACAAATGAAATTTTCGAAAATCGGGTAAAAAGTCGATTTTTTTTTCGTTTCGCATGCTTCCAAACACAAATGAAATTTTCGAAAATCGGGTGAACAGTCGATTTTTTTTTCGTTTTTTACGCGTTTCACATGTATTGAAACACAAATGAAATTTTCGAAAATCGGGTGAAAAGTCGATTTTTTTTCGTTTTTTACGCGGTTCACATGTATAGAAACACAAATGAAATTTTCGAAAATCGGGTGAAAAGTCGATTTATTTTTTTGTTTCGCATGCTTCCAAAAACAAATGAGATTTTCGAAAATCGGGTGAAAAGTCGATTTTTTTTCGTTTTTTACGCGTTTCACATGTATTGAAACACAAATGAAATTTTCGAAAATCGGGTAAAAAGTCGATTTTTTTTTCGTTTTGCATGCTTCCAAACAAATGAAATTTTCGAAAATCGGGTGAAAAGTCGATTTTTTTTTCGTTTCGCATGCTTCCAAACACAAATGAAATTTTCGAAAATCGGGTGAAAAGTCGATTTTTTTTCGTTTTTTACGCGGTTCACATGTATTGAAACACAAATGAAATTTTCGAAAATCGGGTAAAAAGTCGATTTTTTTTTCGTTTTGCATGCTTCCAAACAAATGAAATTTTCGAAAATCGGGTGAAAAGTCGATTTTTTTTTTCGTTTTTTACGCGTTTCACATATATTGAAACACAAATGAAATTTTCGAAAATCGGGTGAAAAGTCGATTTTTTTTTCGTTTCGCATGCTTCCAAACACAAATGATTTTTTCGAAAATCGGGTGAAAAGTCGATTTTTTTTTGTTTCGCATGCTTCCAAACACAAATGAAATTTTCGAAAATCGGGTAAAAAGTCGATTTTTTTTTCGTTTCGCATGCTTCCAAACACAAATGAAATTTTCGAAAATCGGGTGAAAAGTCAATTTTTTTTTCGTTTCGCATGCTTCCAAACACAAATGAAATTTTCGAAAATCGGGTGAAAAGTCGATTTTTTTTCGTTTTGCATGCTTCCAAACACAAATGAAATTTTCGAAAATCGGGTGAAAAGTCGATTTTTTTTTCGTTTTGCATGCTTCCAAACACAAATGAAATTTTCGAAAATCGGGTGAAAAGTCGATTTTTTTTCGTTTTTTACGCGGTTCACATGTATTGAAACACAAATGAAATTTTCGAAAATCGGGTGAAAAGTCGATTTTTTTTTTCGTTTTGCATGCTTCCAAACACAAATGAAATTTTCGAAAATCGGGTGAAAAGTCGATTTTTTTTCGTTTTTTACGCGTTTCACATGTATTGAAACACAAATGAAATTTTCGAAAATCGGGTAAAAAGTCGATTTTTTTTTTCGTTTTGCATGCTTCCAAACAAATGAAATTTTCGAAAATCGGGTGAAAAGTCGATTTTTTTTTCGTTTCGCATGCTTCCAAACACAAATGAAATTTTCGAAAATCGGGTGAAAAGTCGATTTTTTTTTTCGTTTTTTACGCGTTTCACATATATTGAAACACAAATGAAATTTTCGAAAATCGGGTGAAAAGTCGATTTTTTTTTCGTTTCGCATGCTTCCAAACACAAATGAAATTTTCGAAAATCGGGTGAAAAGTCGATTTTTTTTTCGTTTCGCATGCTTCCAAACACAAATGAAATTTTCGAAAATCGGGTGAAAAGTCGATTTTTTTTCGTTTTGCATGCTTCCAAACACAAATGAAATTTTCGAAAATCGGGTGAAAAGTCGATTTTTTTTCGTTTCGCATGCTTCCAAACGCAAATGAAATTTTTGAAAATCGGGTGAAAATTCGATTTTTTTTTCGTTTCGCATGCTTCCAAACACAAATGAAATTTTCGAAAATCGGTTGAAAAGTCGATTTTTTTTTTGTTTCGCATGCTTCCAAACACAGATGAAATTTTCGAAAATCGGGTGAAAAATCGATTTTTTTTTTGTTTCGCAAACTTCCAAACACAAATAAAATTTTCGAAAATCGGGTGAAAAGTCGATTTTTTTTTTGTTTCGCATGCTTCCAAACACAAATGATATTTTCGAAAATCGGGTGAAAAGTCGATTTTTATTTCGTTTCGCATGCTTCCAAACGCAAATGAAATTTTTGAAAATCGGGTGAAAAGTCGATTTTTTTTTTGTTTCGCATGCTTCCAAACACAAATGAAATTTTCGAAATTCGGGTGAAAAGTCGATTTTTTTTCGTTTTTTACGCGTTTCACATGTATTGAAACACAAATGAAATTTTCGAAAATCGGGTGAAAAGTCGATATTTTTTTCGTTTCGCATGTTTCCAAACACAAATGAAATTTTCGAAAATCGGGTGAAAAGTCGATTTTTTTTCGTTTTTTACGCGTTTCACATGTATTGCAACACAAATGAAATTTTCGAAAATCGGGTGAAAAGTCGATTTTTTTTCGTTTTTTACGCGTTTCACATGTATTGAAACACAAATGAAATTTTCGAAAATCGGGTGAAAAGTCGATTTTTATTTCGTTTCGCATGCTTCCAAACGCAAATGAAATTTTTGAAAATCGGGTGAAAAGTCGATTTTTTTTTTCGTTTCGCATGCTTCCAAACACAAATGAAATTTTCGAAAATCGGGTGAAAAGTCGATTTTTTTTTCGTTTCGCATGCTTCCAAACACAAATGAAATTTTCGAAAATCGGGTGAAAAGTCGATTTTTTTTCGTTTTTTACGCGTTTCACATGTATTGAAACACAAATGAAATTTTCGAAAATCGGGTGAAAAGTCGATTTATTTTTCGTTTCGCATGCTTCCAAACACAAATGAAATTTTCGAAAATCGGGTGAAAAGTCGATTTTTTTTCGTTTTTTACGCGTTTCACATGTATTGAAACACAAATGAAATGTTCGAAAATCGGGTGAAAAGTCGATTTTTTTTTTCGTTTTTTACGCGTTTCACATGTATTGAAACACAAATGAAATTTTCGAAAATCGGGTGAAAAGTCGATTTTTTTTTTCGTTTTTTACGCGTTTCACATGTATTGAAACACAAATGAAATTTTCGAAAATCGGGTGAAAAGTCGATTTTTTTTTCGTTTCGCATGCTTCCAAACACAAATGAAATTGTCGAAAATCGGGTCGATTTTTTTTCGTTTTTTACGCGTTTCACATGTATTGAAACACAAATGAAATTTTCGAAAATCGGGTGAAAAGTCGATTTTTTTTTTTCGTTTATTACGCGTTTCACATATATTGAAACACAAATGAAATTTTCGAAAATCGGGTAAAAAGTCGATTTTTTTTCGTTTTGCATGCATCCAAACACAAATGAAATTTTCGAAAATCGGGTGAAAAGTCGATTTTTTTTTCGTTTCGCATGCTTCCAAACACAAATGAAATTTTCGAAAATCGGGTGAAAAGTCGATTTTTTTTCGTTTCGTATGCATCCAAACACAAATGAAATTTTCGAAAATCGGGTGAAAAGTCGATTTTTTTTTCGTTTCGCATGCTTCCAAACACAAATGAAATTTTCGAAAATCGGGTGAAAAGTCGATTTTTTTTCGTTTTTTACGCGTTTCACATGTATTGAAACACAAATGAAATTTTCGAAAATCGGGTGAAAAGTCGATTTTATTGTCGTTTCGCATGCTTCCAAACACAAATGAAATTTTCGA
Organism: Tachinus rufipes; assembly: GCA_963932245.1. NCBI lineage: Eukaryota > Metazoa > Arthropoda > Insecta > Coleoptera > Staphylinidae > Tachinus > Tachinus rufipes. The sequence continues at coordinate 14,246,651 of OZ010748.1, read as the reverse complement.
AAATCGGGTGAACAGTCGATTTTTTTTCGTTTTTTACGCGTTTCACATGTATTGAAACACAAATGAAATTTTCGAAAATCGGGTGAAAAGTCGATTTTGTTTTCGTTTTGCATGCTTCCAAACACAAATGAAATTTTCGAAAATCGGGTGAAAAGTCGATTTTTTTTTCGTTTCGCATGCTTCCAAACACATATGAAATTTTCGAAAATCGGGTGAACAGTCGATTTTTTTTCGTTTTTTACGCGTTTCACATGTATTGAAACACAAATGAAATTTTCGAAAATCGGGTGAAAAGTCGATTTTGTTTTCGTTTTGCATGCTTCCAAACACAAATGAAATTTTCGAAAATCGGGTGAAAAGTCGATTTTTATTTCATTTCGCATGCTTCCAAACGCAAATGAAATTTTTGAAAATCGGGTGAAAAGTCGATTTTTTTTCGTTTCGTATGCATCCAAACACAAATGAAATTTTCGAAAATCGGGTGAAAAGTCGATTTTTTTTCGTTTCGCATGCTTCCAAACACAAATGAAATTTTCGAAAATCGGATCGATTTTTTTTCGTTTTTTACGCGTTTCACATGTATTGAAACACAAATGAAATATTCGAAAATCGGGTGAAAAAGTCGATTTTTTTTTCGTTTCGCATGCTTCCAAACACAAATGAAATTTTCGAAAATCGGGTCGATTTTTTTTCGTTTTTTACGCGTTTCACATGTATTGAAACACAAATGAAATTTTCGAAATCGGGTGAAAAGTCGATTTTTTTTTCGTTTCGCATGCTTCCAAACACAAATGAAATTTTCGAAAATCGGGTGAACAGTCGATTTTTTTTCGTTTTTTACGCGTTTCACATGTATTGAAACACAAATGAAATTTTCGAAAATCGGGTGAAAAGTCGATTTTGTTTTCGTTTTGCATGCTTCCAAACACAAATGAAATTTTCGAAAATCGGGTGAAAAAATCAATTTTTATTTCATTTCGCATGCTTCCAAACGCAAATGAAATTTTTGAAAATCGGGTGAAAAGTCGATTTTTTTTTCGTTTCGTATGCATCCAAACACAAATGAAATTTTCGAAAATCGGGTGAAAAGTCGATTTTTATTTCATTTCGCATGCTTCCAAACGCAAATGAAATTTTTGAAAATCGGGTGAAAAGTCGATTTTTTTTCGTTTCGTATGCATCCAAACACAAATGAAATTTTCGAAAATCGGGTGAAAAGTCGATTTTTTTTTCGTTTCGCATGCTTCCAAACACAAATGAAATTTTCGAAAATCGGGTCGATTTTTTTTCGTTTTTTACGCGTTTCACATGTATTGAAACACAAATGAAATATTCGAAAATCGGGTGAAAAGTCGATTTTTTTTTTCGTTTCGCATGCTTCCAAACACAAATGAAATTTTCGAAAATCGGGTCGATTTTTTTTCGTTTTTTACGCGTTTCACATGTATTGAAACACAAATGAAATTTTCGAAAATCGGGTGAAAAGTCGATTTTTTTTTTCGTTTTGCATGCTTCCAAACACAAATGAAATTTTCGAAAATCGGGTGAAAAGTCAATTTTTATTTCATTTCGCATGCTTCCAAACGCAAATGAAATTTTTGAAAATCGGGTGAAAAGTCGATTTTTTTTTCGTTTCGCATGCTTCCAAACACAAATGAAATTTTCGAAAATCGGGTGAAAAGTCGATTTTTTTTCGTTTTTTACGCGTTTCACATGTATTGAAACACAAATGAAATTTTCGAAAATCGGGTGAAAAGTCGATTTTTTTTTCGTTTCGCATGCTTCCAAACACAAATGAAATTTTCTAAAATAGGGTGAACAGTCGATTTTTTTTCGTTTTTTACGCGTTTCACATGTATTGAAACACAAATGAAATTTTCGAAAATCGGGTGAAAAGTCGATTTTTTTTTCGTTTTGCATGCTTCCAAACACAAATGAAATTTTCGAAAATCGTGTGAAAAGTCGATTTTTATTTCATTTTGCATGCTTCCAAACGCAAATGAAATTTTTGAAAATCGGGTGAAAAGTCGATTTTTTTTTCGTTTCGCATGCTTCCAAACACAAATGAAATTTTCGAAAATCGGGTCGATTTTTTTTCGTTTTTTACGCGTTTCACATGTATTGAAACACAAATGAAATTTTCTAAAATCGGGTGAAAAGTCGATTTTTTTTTCGTTTCGCATGCTTCCAAACACAAATGAAATTTTCGAAAATCGGGTGAAAAGTCGATTTTTTTTTCGTTTTTTACGCGTTTCACATGTATTGAAACACAAATGAAATTTTCGAAAATCGGGTAAAAAGTCGATTTTTTTTTTTCGTTTTGCATGCTTCCAAACAAATGAAATTTTCGAAAATCGGGTGAAAAGTCGATTTTTTTTTCGTTTCGCATGCTTCCAAACACAAATGAAATTTTCGAAAATCGGGTGAAAAGTCGATTTTTTTTTTCGTTTTTTACGCGTTTCACATATATTGAAACACAAATGAAATTTTCGAAAATCGGGTGAAAAGTCGATTTTTTTTTCGTTTCGCATGCTTCCAAACACAAATGAAATTTTCGAAAATCGGGTGAAAAGTCGATTTTTTTTTCGTTTCGCATGCTTCCAAACACAAATGAAATTTTCGAAAATCGGGTGAAAAGTCGATTTTTTTTCGTTTTGCATGCTTCCAAACACAAATGAAATTTTCGAAAATCGGGTGAAAAGTCGATTTTTTTTCGTTTCGCATGCATCCAAACACAAATGAAATTTTCGAAAATCGGGTGAAAAGTCGATTTTTTTTTCGTTTCGCATGCTTCCAAACACAAATGAAATTTTCGAAAATCGGGTGAAAAGTCGATTTTTTTTCGTTTCGTATGCATCCAAACACAAATGAAATTTTCGAAAATCGGGTGAAAAGTCGATTTTTTTTTCGTTTCGCATGCTTCCAAACACAAATGAAATTTTCGAAAATCGGGTGAAAAGTCGATTTTTTTTCGTTTTTTACGCGTTTCACATGTATTGAAACACAAATGAAATTTTCGAAAATCGGGTGAAAAGTCGATTTTTATTTCATTTCGCATGCTTCCAAACGCAAATGAAATTTTTGAAAATCGGGTGAAAATTCGATTTTTTTTTTCGTTTCGCATGCTTCCAAACACAAATGAAATTTTCGAAAATCGGTTGAAAAGTCGATTTTTTTTTTGTTTCGCATGCTTCCAAACACAGATGAAATTTTCGAAAATCGGGTGAAAAATCGATTTTTTTTTTGTTTCGCAAACTTCCAAACACAAATAAAATTTTCGAAAATCGGGTGAAAAGTCGATTTTTTTTTTGTTTCGCATGCTTCCAAACACAAATGATATTTTCGAAAATCGGGTGAAAAGTCGATTTTTATTTCGTTTCGCATGCTTCCAAACGCAAATGAAATTTTTGAAAATCGGGTGAAAAGTCGATTTTTTTTTTGTTTCGCATGCTTCCAAACACAAATGAAATTTTCGAAATTCGGGTGAAAAGTCGATTTTTTTTCGTTTTTTACGCGTTTCACATGTATTGAAACACAAATGAAATTTTCGAAAATCGGGTGAAAAGTCGATATTTTTTTCGTTTCGCATGTTTCCAAACACAAATGAAATTTTCGAAAATCGGGTGAAAAGTCGATTTTTTTTCGTTTTTTACGCGTTTCACATGTATTGCAACACAAATGAAATTTTCGAAAATCGGGTGAAAAGTCGATTTTTTTTCGTTTTTTACGCGTTTCACATGTATTGAAACACAAATGAAATTTTCGAAAATCGGGTGAAAAGTCGATTTTTATTTCGTTTCGCATGCTTCCAAACGCAAATGAAATTTTTGAAAATCGGGTGAAAAGTCGATTTTTTTTTTCGTTTCGCATGCTTCCAAACACAAATGAAATTTTCGAAAATCGGGTGAAAAGTCGATTTTTTTTTCGTTTCGCATGCTTCCAAACACAAATGAAATTTTCGAAAATCGGGTGAAAAGTCGATTTTTTTTCGTTTCGCATGCTTCCAAACACAAATGAAATTTTCGAAAATCGGGTGAACAGTCGATTTTTTTTCGTTTTTTACGCGTTTCACATGTATTGAAACACAAATGAAATTTTCGAAAATCGGGTAAAAAGTCGATTTTTTTTCGTTTTGCATGCATCCAAACACAAATGAAATTTTCGAAAATCGGGTGAAAAGTCGATTTTTTTTTCGTTTCGCATGCATCCAAACACAAATGAAATTTTCGAAAATCGGGTGAAAAGTCGATTTTTTTTCGTTTCGTATGCATCCAAACACAAATGAAATTTTCGAAAATCGGGTGAAAAGTCGATTTTTTTTTCGTTTCGCATGCTTCCAAACACAAATGAAATTTTCGAAAATCGGGTGAAAAGTCGATTTTTTTTCGTTTTTTACGCGTTTCACATGTATTGAAACACAAATGAAATTTTCGAAAATCGGGTGAAAAGTCGATTTTATTGTCGTTTCGCATGCTTCCAAACACAAATGAAATTTTCGAAAATCGGGTGAACAGTCGATTTTTTTTCGTTTTTTACGCGTTTCACATGTATTGAAACACAAATGAAATTTTCGAAAATCGGGTGAAAAGTCGATTTTGTTTTCGTTTTGCATGCTTCCAAACACAAATGAAATTTTCGAAAATCGGGTGAAAAGTCGATTTTTTTTTCGTTTCGCATGCTTCCAAACACATATGAAATTTTCGAAAATCGGGTGAACAGTCGATTTTTTTTCGTTTTTTACGCGTTTCACATGTATTGAAACACAAATGAAATTTTCGAAAATCGGGTGAAAAGTCGATTTTGTTTTCGTTTTGCATGCTTCCAAACACAAATGAAATTTTCGAAAATCGGGTGAAAAGTCGATTTTTATTTCATTTCGCATGCTTCCAAACGCAAATGAAATTTTTGAAAATCGGGTGAAAAGTCGATTTTTTTTCGTTTCGTATGCATCCAAACACAAATGAAATTTTCGAAAATCGGGTGAAAAGTCGATTTTTTTTTCGTTTCGCATGCTTCCAAACACAAATGAAATTTTCGAAAATCGGATCGATTTTTTTTCGTTTTTTACGCGTTTCACATGTATTGAAACACAAATGAAATATTCGAAAATCGGGTGAAAAGTCGATTTTTTTTTCGTTTCGCATGCTTCCAAACACAAATGAAATTTTCGAAAATCGGGTCGATTTTTTTTCGTTTTTTACGCGTTTCACATGTATTGAAACACAAATGAAATTTTCGAAAATCGGGTGAAAAGTCGATTTTTTTTTCGTTTCGCATGCTTCCAAACACAAATGAAATTTTCGAAAATCGGGTGAACAGTCGATTTTTTTTCGTTTTTTACGCGTTTCACATGTATTGAAACACAAATGAAATTTTCGAAAATCGGGTGAAAAGTCGATTTTGTTTTCGTTTTGCATGCTTCCAAACACAAATGAAATTTTCGAAAATCGGGTGAAAAATCGATTTTTATTTCATTTCGCATGCTTCCAAACGCAAATGAAATTTTTGAAAATCGGGTGAAAAGTCGATTTTTTTTTCGTTTCGTATGCATCCAAACACAAATGAAATTTTCGAAAATCGGGTGAAAAGTCGATTTTTATTTCATTTCGCATGCTTCCAAACGCAAATGAAATTTTTGAAAATCGGGTGAAAAGTCGATTTTTTTTCGTTTCGTATGCATCCAAACACAAATGAAATTTTCGAAAATCGGGTGAAAAGTCGATTTTTTTTTCGTTTCGCATGCTTCCAAACACAAATGAAATTTTCGAAAATCGGGTCGATTTTTTTTCGTTTTTTACGCGTTTCACATGTATTGAAACACAAATGAAATATTCGAAAATCGGGTGAAAAGTCGATTTTTTTTTCGTTTCGCATGCTTCCAAACACAAATGAAATTTTCGAAAATCGGGTCGATTTTTTTTCGTTTTTTACGCGTTTCACATGTATTGAAACACAAATGAAATTTTCGAAAATCGGGTGAAAAGTCGATTTTTTTTTCGTTTTGCATGCTTCCAAACACAAATGAAATTTTCGAAAATCGGGTGAAAAGTCAATTTTTATTTCATTTCGCATGCTTCCAAACGCAAATGAAATTTTTGAAAATCGGGTGAAAAGTCGATTTTTTTTTCGTTTCGCATGCTTCCAAACACAAATGAAATTTTCGAAAATCGGGTGAAAAGTCGATTTTTTTTCGTTTTTTACGCGTTTCACATGTATTGAAACACAAATGAAATTTTCGAAAATCGGGTGAAAAGTCGATTTTTTTTTCGTTTCGCATGCTTCCAAACACAAATGAAATTTTCTAAAATAGGGTGAACAGTCGATTTTTTTTCGTTTTTTACGCGTTTCACATGTATTGAAACACAAATGAAATTTTCGAAAATCGGGTGAAAAGTCGATTTTTTTTTCGTTTTGCATGCTTCCAAACACAAATGAAATTTTCGAAAATCGTGTGAAAAGTCGATTTTTATTTCATTTTGCATGCTTCCAAACGCAAATGAAATTTTTGAAAATCGGGTGAAAAGTCGATTTTTTTTTCGTTTCGCATGCTTCCAAACACAAATGAAATTTTCGAAAATCGGGTCGATTTTTTTTCGTTTTTTACGCGTTTCACATGTATTGAAACACAAATGAAATTTTCTAAAATCGGGTGAAAAGTCGATTTTTTTTTCGTTTCGCATGCTTCCAAACACAAATGAAATTTTCGAAAATCGGGTGAAAAGTCGATTTTTTTTCGTTTTTTACGCGTTTCACATGTATTGAAACACAAATGAAATTTTCGAAAATCGGGTAAAAAGTCGATTTTTTTTTTCGTTTTGCATGCTTCCAAACAAATGAAATTTTCGAAAATCGGGTGAAAAGTCGATTTTTTTTTCGTTTCGCATGCTTCCAAACACAAATGAAATTTTCGAAAATCGGGTGAAAAGTCGATTTTTTTTTTCGTTTTTTACGCGTTTCACATATATTGAAACACAAATGAAATTTTCGAAAATCGGGTGAAAAGTCGATTTTTTTTTCGTTTCGCATGCTTCCAAACACAAATGAAATTTTCGAAAATCGGGTGAAAAGTCGATTTTTTTTTCGTTTCGCATGCTTCCAAACACAAATGAAATTTTCGAAAATCGGGTGAAAAGTCGATTTTTTTTCGTTTTGCATGCTTCCAAACACAAATGAAATTTTCGAAAATCGGGTGAAAAGTCGATTTTTTTTCGTTTCGCATGCTTCCAAACGCAAATGAAATTTTTGAAAATCGGGTGAAAATTCGATTTTTTTTTCGTTTCGCATGCTTCCAAACACAAATGAAATTTTCGAAAATCGGTTGAAAAGTCGATTTTTTTTTTGTTTCGCATGCTTCCAAACACAGATGAAATTTTCGAAAATCGGGTGAAAAATCGATTTTTTTTTTGTTTCGCAAACTTCCAAACACAAATAAAATTTTCGAAAATCGGGTGAAAAGTCGATTTTTTTTTTGTTTCGCATGCTTCCAAACACAAATGATATTTTCGAAAATCGGGTGAAAAGTCGATTTTTATTTCGTTTCGCATGCTTCCAAACGCAAATGAAATTTTTGAAAATCGGGTGAAAAGTCGATTTTTTTTTTGTTTCGCATGCTTCCAAACACAAATGAAATTTTCGAAATTCGGGTGAAAAGTCGATTTTTTTTCGTTTTTTACGCGTTTCACATGTATTGAAACACAAATGAAATTTTCGAAAATCGGGTGAAAAGTCGATATTTTTTTCGTTTCGCATGTTTCCAAACACAAATGAAATTTTCGAAAATCGGGTGAAAAGTCGATTTTTTTTCGTTTTTTACGCGTTTCACATGTATTGCAACACAAATGAAATTTTCGAAAATCGGGTGAAAAGTCGATTTTTTTTCGTTTTTTACGCGTTTCACATGTATTGAAACACAAATGAAATTTTCGAAAATCGGGTGAAAAGTCGATTTTTATTTCGTTTCGCATGCTTCCAAACGCAAATGAAATTTTTGAAAATCGGGTGAAAAGTCGATTTTTTTTTTCGTTTCGCATGCTTCCAAACACAAATGAAATTTTCGAAAATCGGGTGAAAAGTCGATTTTTTTTCGTTTTTTACGCGTTTCACATGTATTGAAACACAAATGAAATTTTCGAAAATCGGGTGAAAAGTCGATTTATTTTTCGTTTCGCATGCTTCCAAACACAAATGAAATTTTCGAAAATCGGGTGAAAAGTCGATTTTTTTTCGTTTTTTACGCGTTTCACATGTATTGAAACACAAATGAAATGTTCGAAAATCGGGTGAAAAGTCGATTTTTTTTTTCGTTTTTTACGCGTTTCACATGTATTGAAACACAAATGAAATTTTCGAAAATCGGGTGAAAAGTCGATTTTTTTTTCGTTTTTTACGCGTTTCACATGTATTGAAACACAAATGAAATTTTCGAAAATCGGGTGAAAAGTCGATTTTTTTTTCGTTTCGCATGCTTCCAAACACAAATGAAATTGTCGAAAATCGGGTCGATTTTTTTTCGTTTTTTACGCGTTTCACATGTATTGAAACACAAATGAAATTTTCGAAAATCGGGTGAAAAGTCGATTTTTTTTTTTTCGTTTATTACGCGTTTCACATATATTGAAACACAAATGAAATTTTCGAAAATCGGGTAAAAAGTCGATTTTTTTTCGTTTTGCATGCATCCAAACACAAATGAAATTTTCGAAAATCGGGTGAAAAGTCGATTTTTTTTTCGTTTCGCATGCTTCCAAACACAAATGAAATTTTCGAAAATCGGGTGAAAAGTCGATTTTTTTTCGTTTCGTATGCATCCAAACACAAATGAAATTTTCGAAAATCGGGTGAAAAGTCGATTTTTTTTTCGTTTCGCATGCTTCCAAACACAAATGAAATTTTCGAAAATCGGGTGAAAAGTCGATTTTTTTTCGTTTTTTACGCGTTTCACATGTATTGAAACACAAATGAAATTTTCGAAAATCGGGTGAAAAGTCGATTTTATTGTCGTTTCGCATGCTTCCAAACACAAATGAAATTTTCGAAAATCGGGTGAACAGTCGATTTTTTTTCGTTTTTACGCGTTTCACATGTATTGAAACACAAATGAAATTTTCGAAAATCGGGTGAAAAGTCGATTTTGTTTTCGTTTTGCATGCTTCCAAACACAAATGAAATTTTCGAAAATCGGGTGAAAAGTCGATTTTTTTTTCGTTTCGCATGCTTCCAAACACATATGAAATTTTCGAAAATCGGGTGAACAGTCGATTTTTTTTCGTTTTTTACGCGTTTCACATGTATTGAAACACAAATGAAATTTTCGAAAATCGGGTGAAAAGTCGATTTTGTTTTCGTTTTGCATGCTTCCAAACACAAATGAAATTTTCGAAAATCGGGTGAAAAGTCGATTTTTATTTCATTTCGCATGCTTCCAAACGCAAATGAAATTTTTGAAAATCGGGTGAAAAGTCGATTTTTTTTCGTTTCGTATGCATCCAAACACAAATGAAATTTTCGAAAATCGGGTGAAAAGTCGATTTTTTTTTCGTTTCGCATGCTTCCAAACACAAATGAAATTTTCGAAAATCGGATCGATTTTTTTTCGTTTTTTACGCGTTTCACATGTATTGAAACACAAATGAAATATTCGAAAATCGGGTGAAAAGTCGATTTTTTTTTCGTTTCGCATGCTTCCAAACACAAATGAAATTTTCGAAAATCGGGTCGATTTTTTTTCGTTTTTTACGCGTTTCACATGTATTGAAACACAAATGAAATTTTCGAAAATCGGGTGAAAAGTCGATTTTTTTTTCGTTTCGCATGCTTCCAAACACAAATGAAATTTTCGAAAATCGGGTGAACAGTCGATTTTTTTTCGTTTTTTACGCGTTTCACATGTATTGAAACACAAATGAAATTTTCGAAAATCGGGTGAAAAGTCGATTTTGTTTTCGTTTTGCATGCTTCCAAACACAAATGAAATTTTCGAAAATCGGGTGAAAAATCGATTTTTATTTCATTTCGCATGCTTCCAAACGCAAATGAAATTTTTGAAAATCGGGTGAAAAGTCGATTTTTTTTTCGTTTCGTATGCATCCAAACACAAATGAAATTTTCGAAAATCGGGTGAAAAGTCGATTTTTATTTCATTTCGCATGCTTCCAAACGCAAATGAAATTTTTGAAAATCGGGTGAAAAGTCGATTTTTTTTCGTTTCGTATGCATCCAAACACAAATGAAATTTTCGAAAATCGGGTGAAAAGTCGATTTTTTTTTCGTTTCGCATGCTTCCAAACACAAATGAAATTTTCGAAAATCGGGTCGATTTTTTTTCGTTTTTTACGCGTTTCACATGTATTGAAACACAAATGAAATATTCGAAAATCGGGTGAAAAGTCGATTTTTTTTTCGTTTCGCATGCTTCCAAACACAAATGAAATTTTCGAAAATCGGGTCGATTTTTTTTCGTTTTTTACGCGTTTCACATGTATTGAAACACAAATGAAATTTTCGAAAATCGGGTGAAAAGTCGATTTTTTTTTCGTTTTGCATGCTTCCAAACACAAATGAAATTTTCCGAAAATCGGGTGAAAAGTCAATTTTTATTTCATTTCGCATGCTTCCAAACGCAAATGAAATTTTTGAAAATCGGGTGAAAAGTCGATTTTTTTTTCGTTTCGCATGCTTCCAAACACAAATGAAATTTTCGAAAATCGGGTGAAAAGTCGATTTTTTTTCGTTTTTTACGCGTTTCACATGTATTGAAACACAAATGAAATTTTCGAAAATCGGGTGAAAAGTCGATTTTTTTTTCGTTTCGCATGCTTCCAAACACAAATGAAATTTTCTAAAATAGGGTGAACAGTCGATTTTTTTTCGTTTTTTACGCGTTTCACATGTATTGAAACACAAATGAAATTTTCGAAAATCGGGTGAAAAGTCGATTTTTTTTTCGTTTTGCATGCTTCCAAACACAAATGAAATTTTCGAAAATCGTGTGAAAAGTCGATTTTTATTTCATTTTGCATGCTTCCAAACGCAAATGAAATTTTTGAAAATCGGGTGAAAAGTCGATTTTTTTTTCGTTTCGCATGCTTCCAAACACAAATGAAATTTTCGAAAATCGGGTCGATTTTTTTTCGTTTTTTACGCGTTTCACATGTATTGAAACACAAATGAAATTTTCTAAAATCGGGTGAAAAGTCGATTTTTTTTTCGTTTCGCATGCTTCCAAACACAAATAAAATTTTCGAAAATCGGGTGAACAGTCGATTTTTTTTCGTTTTTTACGCGTTTCACATGTATTGAAACACAAATGAAATTTTCGAAAATCGGGTGAAAAGTCGATTTTTTTTTCGTTTTGCATGCTTCCAAACACAAATGAAATTTTCGAAAATCGGGTGAAAAGTCGATTTTTATTTCATTTCGCATGCTTCCAAACGCAAATGAAATTTTTGAAAATCGGGTGAAAAGTCGATTTTTTTTTCGTTTCGCATGCTTCCAAACACAAATGAAATTTTCGAAAATCGGGTGAAAAGTCGATTTTTATTTCATTTTGCATGCTTCCAAACGCAAATGAAATTTTTGAAAATCGGGTGAAAAGTCGATTTTTTTTCGTTTTTTACGCGTTTCACATGTATTGAAACACAAATGAAATTTTCGAAAATCGGGTGAAAAGTCGATTTTTTTTTCGTTTTGCATGCTTTCAAACACAAATGAAATTTTCGAAAATCGGGTGAAAAGTCGATTTATTTTTCGTTTCGCATGCTTCCAAACACAAATGAAATTTTCGAAAATCGGGTGAAAAGTCGATTTTTTTTCGTTTTTTACGCGTTTCACATGTATTGAAACACAAATGAAATTTTCGAAAATCGGGTGAAAAGTCGATTTTTTTTTCGTTTCGCATGCTTCCAAACACAAATGAAATTTTCGAAAATCGGGTGAACAGTCGATTTTTTTTCGTTTTTTACGCGTTTCACATGTATTGAAACACAAATGAAATTTTCGAAAATCGGGTGAAAAGTCGATTTTTTTTTCGTTTCGCATGCTTCCAAACACAAATGAAATTTTCGAAAATCGGGTGAAAAGTCGATTTTTATTTCATTTTGCATGCTTCCAAACGCAAATGAAATTTTTGAAAATCGGGTGAAAAGTCGATTTTTTTTCGTTTTTTACGCGTTTCACATGTATTGAAACACAAATGAAATTTTCGAAAATCGGGTGAAAAGTCGATTTTTTTTTCGTTTCGCATGCTTCCAAACACAAATGAAATTTTCGAAAATCGGGTCGATTTTTTTTCGTTTTTTTCGCGTTTCACATGTATTGAAACACAAATGAAATTTTCGAAAATCGGCTGAAAAGTCGATTTTTTTTTTCGTTTCGCATGCTTCCAAACACAAATGAAATTTTCGAAAATCGGGTGAAAAGTCGATTTTTTTTCGTTTTTTACGCGTTTCACATGTATTGAAACACAAATGAAATTTTCGAAAATCGGCTGAAAAGTCGATTTTTTTTTCGTTTCGCATGCTTCCAAACACAAATGAAATTTTCGAAAATCGGGTGAACAGTCGATTTTTTTTCGTTTTTTACGCGTTTCACATGTATTGAAACACAAATGAAATTTTCGAAAATCGGGTGAAAAGTCGATTTTTTTTTCGTTTCGCATGCTTCCAAACACAAATGAAATTTTCTAAAATCGGGTGAAAAGTCGATTTTTTTTTTGTTTTTTACGCGTTTCACATGTATTGAAACACAAATGAAATTTTCGAAAATCGGGTGAAAAGTCGATTTTTTTTTCGTTTCGCATGCTTCCAAACACAAATAAAATTTTCGAAAATCGGGTCGATTTTTTTTCGTTTTTTACGCGTTTCACATGTATTGAAACACAAATGAAATTTTCGAAAATCGGGTGAAAAGTCGATTTTTTTTTCGTTTCGAATGCTTCCAAACACAAATGAAATTTTCGAAAATCGGGTAAAAAGTCGATTTTTTTTCGTTTCGCATGCATCCAAACACAAATGAAATTTTCGAAAATCGGGTGAAAAGTCGATTTTTTTTCGTTTTTTACGCGTTTCACATGTATTGAAACACAAATGAAATTTTCGAAAATCGGGTGAAAAATCGATTTTTTTTTCGTTTCGCATGCTTCCAAACACAAATGAAATTTTCGAAAATCGGGTCGATTTTTTTTCGTTTTTTACGCGTTTCACATGTATTGAAACACAAATGAAATTTTCGAAAATCGGGTGAAAAGTCGATTTTTTTTCGTTTCGCATGCTTCCAAACACAAATGAAATTTTCGAAAATCGGGTGAAAAGTCGATTTTTTTTTCGTTTCGCATGCATCCAAACACAAATGAAGTTTTCGAAAATCGGGTGAAAAGTCGATTGTTTTTTCGTTTTGCATGCTTCCAAACACAAATGAAGTTTTCGAAAATCGGGTGAAAAGTCGATTTTTTTTCGTTTTTTACGCGTTTCACATGTATTGAAACACAAATGAAATTTTCGAAAATCGGGTGAAAAGTCGATTTTTTTTTTCGTTTCGAATGCTTCCAAACACAAATGAAATTTTCGAAAATCGGGTAAAAAGTCGATTTTTTTTCGTTTCGCATGCATCCAAACACAAATGAAATTTTCGAAAATCGGGTGAAAAGTCGATTTTTTTTCGTTTTTTACGCGTTTCACATGTATTGAAACACAAATGAAATTTTCGAAAATCGGGTGAAAAATCGATTTTTTTTTCGTTTCGCATGCTTCCAAACACAAATGAAATTTTCGAAAATCGGGTCGATTTTTTTTTCGTTTTTTACGCGTTTCACATGTATTGAAACACAAATGAAATTTTCGAAAATCGGGTGAAAAGTCGATTTTTTTTTCGTTTCGCATGCTTCCAAACACAAATGAAATTTTCGAAAATCGGGTGAAAAGTCGATTTTTTTTCGTTTCGCATGCATCCAAACACAAATGAAGTTTTCGAAAATCGGGTGAAAAGTCGATTGTTTTTTCGTTTTGCATGCTTCCAAACACAAATGAAGTTTTCGAAAATCGGGTGAAAAGTCGATTTTTTTTCGTTTTTTACGCGTTTCACATGTATTGAAACACAAATGAAATTTTCGAAAATCGGGTGAAAAGTCGATTTTTTTTTCGTTTTGCATGCTTCCAAACACAAATGAAATTTTTGAAAATCGGGTGAAAAGTCGATTTTTATTTCATTTCGCATGCTTCCAAACGCAAATGAAATTTTTGAAAATCGGGTGAAAAGTCGATTTTTTTTTCGTTTCGCATGCTTCCAAACACAAATGAAATTTTCGAAAATCGGGTGAAAAGTCGATTTTTTTTCGTTTCGCATGCATCCAAACACAAATGAAATTTTCGAAAATCGGCTGAAAAGTCGATTTTTTTTTCGTTTTGCATGCTTTCAAACACAAATGAAATTTTCGAAAATCGGGTGAAAAGTCGATTTATTTTTCGTTTCGCATGCTTCCAAACACAAATGAAATTTTCGAAAATCGGGTGAAAAGTCGATTTTTTTTTCGTTTCGCATGCTTCCAAACACAAATGAAATTTTCTAAAATCGGGTGAAAAGTCGATTTTTTTTTTGTTTTTTACGCGTTTCACATGTATTGAAACACAAATGAAATTTTCGAAAATCGGGTGAAAAGTCGATTTTTTTTTCGTTTCGCATGCTTCCAAACACAAATAAAATTTTCGAAAATCGGGTCGATTTTTTTTCGTTTTTTACGCGTTTCACATGTATTGAAACACAAATGAAATTTTCGAAAATCGGGTGAAAAGTCGATTTTTTTTTCGTTTCGAATGCTTCCAAACACAAATGAAATTTTCGAAAATCGGGTAAAAAGTCGATTTTTTTTCGTTTCGCATGCATCCAAACACAAATGAAATTTTCGAAAATCGGGTGAAAAGTCGATTTTTTTTCGTTTTTTACGCGTTTCACATGTATTGAAACACAAATGAAATTTTCGAAAATCGGGTGAAAAGTCGATTTATTTTTCGTTTCGCATGCTTCCAAACACAAATGAAATTTTCGAAAATCGGGTGAAAAGTCGATTTTTTTTTCGTTTCGCATGCTTCCAAACACAAATGAAATTTTCGAAAATCGGGTGAAAAGTCGATTTTTATTTCATTTTGCATGCTTCCAAACGCAAATGAAATTTTTGAAAATCGGGTGAAAAGTCGATTTTTTTTCGTTTTTTACGCGTTTCACATGTATTGAAACACAAATGAAATTTTCGAAAATCGGGTGAAAAGTCGATTTTTTTTTCGTTTCGCATGCTTCCAAACACAAATGAAATTTTCGAAAATCGGGTCGATTTTTTTTCGTTTTTTTCGCGTTTCACATGTATTGAAACACAAATGAAATTTTCGAAAATCGGCTGAAAAGTCGATTTTTTTTTTCGTTTCGCATGCTTCCAAACACAAATGAAATTTTCGAAAATCGGGTGAAAAGTCGATTTTTTTTCGTTTTTTACGCGTTTCACATGTATTGAAACACAAATGAAATTTTCGAAAATCGGCTGAAAAGTCGATTTTTTTTTCGTTTCGCATGCTTCCAAACACAAATGAAATTTTCGAAAATCGGGTGAACAGTCGATTTTTTTTCGTTTTTTACGCGTTTCACATGTATTGAAACACAAATGAAATTTTCGAAAATCGGGTGAAAAGTCGATTTTTTTTTCGTTTCGCATGCTTCCAAACACAAATGAAATTTTCTAAAATCGGGTGAAAAGTCGATTTTTTTTTGTTTTTTACGCGTTTCACATGTATTGAAACACAAATGAAATTTTCGAAAATCGGGTGAAAAGTCGATTTTTTTTTCGTTTCGCATGCTTCCAAACACAAATAAAATTTTCGAAAATCGGGTCGATTTTTTTTCGTTTTTTACGCGTTTCACATGTATTGAAACACAAATGAAATTTTCGAAAATCGGGTGAAAAGTCGATTTTTTTTTCGTTTCGAATGCTTCCAAACACAAATGAAATTTTCGAAAATCGGGTAAAAAGTCGATTTTTTTTCGTTTCGCATGCATCCAAACACAAATGAAATTTTCGAAAATCGGGTGAAAAGTCGATTTTTTTTCGTTTTTTACGCGTTTCACATGTATTGAAACACAAATGAAATTTTCGAAAATCGGGTGAAAAATCGATTTTTTTTTCGTTTCGCATGCTTCCAAACACAAATGAAATTTTCGAAAATCGGGTCGATTTTTTTTCGTTTTTTACGCGTTTCACATGTATTGAAACACAAATGAAATTTTCGAAAATCGGGTGAAAAGTCGATTTTTTTTTCGTTTCGCATGCTTCCAAACACAAATGAAATTTTCGAAAATCGGGTGAAAAGTCGATTTTTTTTCGTTTCGCATGCATCCAAACACAAATGAAGTTTTCGAAAATCGGGTGAAAAGTCGATTGTTTTTCGTTTGCATGCTTCCAAACACAAATGAAGTTTTCGAAAATCGGGTGAAAAGTCGATTTTTTTTCGTTTTTTACGCGTTTCACATGTATTGAAACACAAATGAAATTTTCGAAAATCGGGTGAAAAGTCGATTTTTTTTTCGTTTTGCATGCTTCCAAACACAAATGAAATTTTTGAAAATCGGGTGAAAAGTCGATTTTTATTTCATTTCGCATGCTTCCAAACGCAAATGAAATTTTTGAAAATCGGGTGAAAGTCGATTTTTTTTCGTTTCGCATGCTTCCAAACACAAATGAAATTTTCGAAAATCGGGTGAAAAGTCGATTTTTTTTTCGTTTCGCATGCATCCAAACACAAATGAAATTTCGAAAATCGGCTGAAAAGTCGATTTTTTTTTCGTTTTGCATGCTTTCAAACACAAATGAAAATTTTCGAAAATCGGGTGAAAAGTCGATTTATTTTTCGTTTTCGCATGCTTCCAAACACAAATGAAATTTTCGAAAATCGGGTGAAAAGTCGATTTTTTTCGTTTTTTCGCGTTTCTCATGTATGAAACACAAATGAAATTTTCGAAAAACGGGTGAAAAGTCGATTTTTTTTCGTTTCGCATGCTTCCAAACACAAATGAAGTTTCGAAAATCGGGTGAACAGTCGATTTTTTTTCGTTTTTTACGCGTTTCACATGTATTGAAACACAAATGAAATTTTCGAAAATCGGGTGAAAAGTCGATTTTTTTTTCGTTTCGCATGCTTCCAAACACAAATGAAATTTTCGAAAATCGGGTCGATTTTTTTTCGTTTTTACGCGTTTCACATGGATTGAAACACAAATGAAATTTTCGAAAATCGGCTGAAAAGTCGATTTTTTTTTTCGTTTCGCATGCTTCCAAACACAAATGAAATTTTCGAAAATCGGGTGAAAAGTCGATTTTTTTTCTGTTTTTACGCGTTTCACATGTATTGAAACACAAATGAAATTTTCGAAAATCGGCTGAAAAGTCGATTTTTTTTTCGTTTCGCATGCTTAAAAACACAAATAAAATTTTCGAAACTCGGGTCGATTTTTTTTCGTTTTTTACGCGTTCACATGTATTGAAACACAAATGAAATTTTCGAAAATCGGGTGAAAAGTCGATTTTTTTTTCTTTCGCATGCTTCCAAACACAAATGAAATTTTCGAAAATCGGGTGAACAGTTCGATTTTTTTTCGTTTTTTACGCGTTTTCACCATGTATTGAAACAACAAATGAAATTTTCGAAAACGGGTGAAAAGTCGATTTTTTTTTTCGTTTCGCATGCTTCCAAACACAAATGAAATTTTCTAAAATCGGGTGAAAAGTCGATTTTTTTTTGTTTTTTATGCGTTTCACATGTATTGAAACACAAATGAAATTTTCGAAAATCGGGTGAAAAGTCGATTTTTTTTTTCGTTTCGCATGCTTCCAAACACAAATAAAATTTTCGAAAATCGGTCGATTTTTTTCGTTTTTTTACGCGTTTCACATGTATTGAAACACAAATGAAATTTTCGAAAATCGGGTGAAAAGTCGATTTTTTTTTCGTTTCGAATGCTTCCAAACACAAATGAAATTTTCGAAAATCGGGTAAAAAGTCGATTTTTTTTCGTTTCGCATGCATCCAAACACAAATGAAATTTTCGAAAATCGGGTGAAAAGTCGATTTTTTTTCGTTTTTTACGCGTTTCACATGTATTGAAACACAAATGAAATTTTCGAAAATCGGGTGAAAAATCGATTTTTTTTTCGTTTCGCATGCTTCCAAACACAAATGAAATTTTCGAAAATCGGGTCAATTTTTTTTCGTTTTTTACGCGCTTCACATGTATTGAAACACAAATGAAATTTTCGAAAATCGGGTGAACAGTCGATTTTTTTTTCGTTTCGCATGCTTCCAAACACAAATGAAATTTTCGAAAATCGGGTGAACAGTCGATTTTTTTTTCGTTTTTTACGCGTTTCACATGTATTGAAACACAAATGAAATTTTCGAAAATCGGGTGAAAAGTCGATTTTTTTTCGTTTTGCATGCTTCCAAACACAAATGAAATTTTCGAAAATCGGGTGAAAAGTCGATTTTTATTTCATTTTGCATGCTTCCAAACGCAAATGAAATTTTTGAAAATCGGGTGAAAAGTCGATTTTTTTTTCGTTTTGCATTCTTCCAAACACAAATGAAATTTTCGAAAATCAAGTAAAAAGTCGATTTTTTTTTTGTTTCGCATGCTTCCAAACACAAATGAAATTTTCGAAAATCGGGTGAAAAGTCGATTTTTTTTTCGTTTTTTTGCGTTTCACATGTATTGAAACACAAATGAAATTTTCGAAAATCGGGTGAAAAGTCGATTTTTTTTCGTTTTTTTGCGTTTCACATGTATTGAAACACAAATGAAATTTTAGAAAATCGGGTGAAAAGTCGTTTTTTTTTCGTTTTTTACGCGTTTCACATGTATTGAAACACAAATGAAATTTTCGAAAATCGGGTGAAAAGTCGATTTTTTTTTCGTTTCGCATGCTTCCAAACACAAATGAAATTTTCGAAAATCGGGTGAAAAGTCGATTTTTTTTTCGTTTCGCATGCTTCCAAACACAAATGAAATTTTCGAAAATCGGGTGAAAAGTCGATTTTTTTTCGTTTTTTACGCGTTTCACATGTATTGAAACACAAATAAAATTTTCGAAAATCGGGTAAAAAGTCGATTTTTTTTTTCGTTTCGCATGCTTCCAAACAAATGAAATTTTCGAAAATCGGGTGAAAAGTCGTTTTTTTTTTCGTTTTTTACGCGATTCACATGTATTGAAACACAAATAAAATTTACGAAAATCGGGTGAAAAGTCGATTTTTTTTTCGTTTCGCATGCTTCCAAACACAAATGAAATTTTCGAAAATCGGGTGAAAAGTCGATTTTTTTTTTCGTTTCGCATGCTTCCAAACACAAATGAAATTTTCGAAAATCGGGTGAAAAGTCGATTTTTTTTCGTTTTTTACGCGTTTCACATGTATTGAAACACAAATAAAATTTTCGAAAATCGGGTAAAAAGTCGATTTTTTTTTTCGTTTCGCATGCTTCCAAACAAATGAAATTTTCGAAAATCGAGTGAAAAGTCGTTTTTTTTTTCGTTTTTTACGCGATTCACATGTATTGAAACACAAATAAAATTTACGAAAATCGGGTGAAAAGTCGATTTTTTTTTCGTTTCGCATGCTTCCAAACACAAATGAAATTTTAGAAAATCGGGTGAAAAGTCGATTTTTTTTTCGTTTCGCATGCTTCCAAACACAAATGAAATTTTAGAAAATCGGGTGAAAAGTCGATTTTTTTACGTTTTTTTGCGTTTTACATGTATTGAAACACAAATGAAATGTTCGAAATTCGGGTGAAAAGTCGATTTTTTTTTCGTTTCGCATGCTTCCAAACACAAATGAAATTTTCGAAAATCGGGTGAAAAGTCGATTTTTTTTTCGTTTCGCATGCTTCCAAACACAAATGAAATTTTAGAAAATCGGGTGAAAAGTCGATTTTTTTACGTTTTTTTGCGTTTTACATGTATTGAAACACAAATGAAATGTTCGAAATTCGGGTGAAAAGTCGATTTTTTTTCGTTTTTTTGCGTTTCACATGTATTGAAACACAAATGAAATTTTCGAAAATCGGGTGAAAAGTCGATTTTTTTTTCGTTTCGCATGCTTCCAAACACAGATGAAATTTTCGAAAATCGGGTGAAAAATCGATTTTTTTTTCGTTTCGCATGCTTCCAAACACAAATGAAATTTTCGAAAATCGGGTCGATTTTTACGCGTTTCACATGTATTGAAACACAAATGAAATTTTCGAAAATCGCGTGAAAAGTCGATTTTTTTTTTCGTTTCGCATGCTTCCAAACACAGATGAAATTTTCGAAAATCGGGTGAAAAATCGATTTTTTTTTTCGTTTCGCATGCTTCCAAACACAAATGAAATTTTCGAAAATCGGGTCGATTTTTTTTCGTTTTTTACGCGTTTCACATGTATTGAAACACAAATAAAATTTTCGAAAATCGGGTGAAAAGTCGATTTTTTTTTCGTTTCGCATGCTTCCAAACACAAATGAAATTTTCGAAAATCGGGTGAAAAGTCGATTTTTTTTCGTTTCGCATGCATCCAAACACAAATGAAGTTTTCAAAAATCGGGTGAAAAGTCGATTGTTTTTTCGTTTTGCATGCTTCCAAACACAAATGAAATTTTCGAAAATCGGGTGAAAAGTCGATTTATTTTTCGTTTCGCATGCTTCCAAACACAAATGAAATTTTCGAAAATCGGGTGAAAAGTCGATTTTTTTTCGTTTTTTACGCGTTTCACATGTATTGAAACACAAATGAAATTTTCGAAAATCGGGTGAAAAGTCGATTTTTATTTCATTTTGCATGCTTCCAAACGCAAATGAAATTTTTGAAAATCGGGTGAAAAGTCGATTTTTTTTCGTTTTTTACGCGTTTCACATGTATTGAAACACAAATGAAATTTTCGAAAATCGGGTGAAAAGTCGATTTTTTTTTCGTTTTGCATGCTTCCAAACACAAATGAAATTTTCGAAAATCGGGTGAAAAGTCGATTTATTTTTCGTTTCGCATGCTTCCAAACACAAATGAAATTTTCGAAAATCGGGTGAAAAGTCGATTTTTTTTCGTTTTTTACGCGTTTCACATGTATTGAAACACAAATGAAATTTTCGAAAATCGGGTGAAAAGTCGATTTTTTTTTTCGTTTCGCATGCTTCCAAACACAAATGAAATTTTCGAAAATCGGGTCGATTTTTTTTCGTTTTTTACGCGTTTCACATGTATTGAAACACAAATGAAATTTTCGAAAATCGGCTGAAAAGTCGATTTTTTTTTTCGTTTCGCATGCTTCCAAACACAAATGAAATTTTCGAAAATCGGGTCGATTTTTTTTCGTTTTTTACGCGTTTCACATGTATTGAAACACAAATGAAATTTTCGAAAATCGGGTGAAAAGTCGATTTTTTTTTCGTTTCGCATGCTTCCAAACACAAATGAAATTTTCGAAAATCGGGTGAACAGTCGATTTTTTTTCGTTTTTTACGCGTTTCACATGTATTGAAACACAAATGAAATTTTCGAAAATCGGGTGAAAAGTCGATTTTTTTTTCGTTTCGCATGCTTCCAAACACAAATGAAATTTTCTAAAATCGGGTGAAAAGTCGATTTTTTTTTGTTTTTTACGCGTTTCACATGTATTGAAACACAAATGAAATTTTCGAAAATCGGGTGAAAAGTCGATTTTTTTTTCGTTTCGCATGCTTCCAAACACAAATAAAATTTTCGAAAATCGGGTCGATTTTTTTTCGTTTTTTACGCGTTTCACATGTATTGAAACACAAATGAAATTTTCGAAAATCGGGTGAAAAGTCGATTTTTTTTTCGTTTCGAATGCTTCCAAACACAAATGAAATTTTCGAAAATCGGGTGAAAAGTCGATTTTTTTTCGTTTTTTACGCGTTTCACATGTATTGAAACACAAATGAAATTTTCGAAAATCGGGTGAAAAATCGATTTTTTTTTCGTTTCGCATGCTTCCAAACACAAATGAAATTTTCGAAAATCGGGTCGATTTTTTTTCGTTTTTTACGCGTTTCACATGTATTGAAACACAAATGAAATTTTCGAAAATCGGGTGAAAAGTCGATTTTTTTTTCGTTTCGCATGCTTCCAAACACAAATGAAATTTTCGAAAATCGGGTGAAAAGTCGATTTTTTTTCGTTTCGCATGCATCCAAACACAAATGAAGTTTTCGAAAATCGGGTGAAAAGTCGATTGTTTTTTCGTTTTGCATGCTTCCAAACACAAATGAAATTTTTGAAAATCGGGTGAAAAGTCGATTTTTTTTTCGTTTCGAATGCTTCCAAACACAAATGAAGTTTTCGAAAATCGGGTGAAAAGTCGATTTTTTTTCGTTTTTTACGCGTTTCACATGTATTGAAACACAAATGAAATTTTCGAAAATCGGGTGAAAAGTCGATTTTTTTTTCGTTTTGCATGCTTCCAAACACAAATGAAATTTTTGAAAATCGGGTGAAAAGTCGATTTTTATTTCATTTCGCATGCTTCCAAACGCAAATGAAATTTTTGAAAATCGGGTGAAAAGTCGATTTTTTTTTCGTTTCGCATGCATCCAAACACAAATGAAATTTTCGAAAATCGGGTGAAAAGTCGATTTTTTTTTCGTTTCGCATGCTTCCAAACACAAATGAAATTTTCGAAAATCGGGTCAATTTTTTTTCGTTTTTTACGCGCTTCACATGTATTGAAACACAAATGAAATTTTCGAAAATCGGGTGAACAGTCGATTTTTTTTTTCGTTTCGCATGCTTCCAAACACAAATGAAATTTTCGAAAATCGGGTGAACAGTCGATTTTTTTTCGCTTTTTACGCGTTTCACATGTATTGAAACACAAATGAAATTTTCGAAAATCGGGTGAAAAGTCGATTTTTTTTCGTTTTGCATGCTTCCAAACACAAATGAAATTTTCGAAAATCGGGTGAAAAGTCGATTTTTATTTCATTTTGCATGCTTCCAAACGCAAATGAAATTTTTGAAAATCGGGTGAAAAGTCGATTTTTTTTTCGTTTTGCATTCTTCCAAACACAAATGAAATTTTCGAAAATCGGGTGAAAAGTCGATTTTTTTTCGTTTTTTTGCGTTTCACATGTATTGAAACACAAATGAAATTTTAGAAAATCGGGTGAAAAGTCGATTTTTTTACGTTTTTTTGCGTTTTACATGTATTGAAACACAAATGAAATGTTCGAAATTCGGGTGAAAAGTCGATTTTTTTTCGTTTTTTACGCGTTTCACATGTATTGAAACACAAATGAAATTTTCGAAAATCGGGTGAAAAGTCGATTTTTCTTTCGTTTCGCATGCTTCCAAACACAAATGAAATTTTCGAAAATCGGGTGAAAAGTCGATTTTTTTTTCGTTTCGCATGCTTCCAAACACAAATGAAATTTTCGAAAATCAGGTGAAAAGTCGATTTTTTTTCGTTTTTTACGCGTTTCACTTGTATTGAAACACAAATAAAATTTTCAAAAATCGGGTAAAAAGTCGATTTTTTTTTCGTTTCGCATGCTTCCAAACAAATGAAATTTTCGAAAATCGGGTGAAAAGTCGTTTTTTTTTTCGTTTTTTACGCGATTCACATGTATTGAAACACAAATAAAATTTACGAAAATCGGGTGAAAAGTCGATTTTTTTTTCGTTTCGCATGCTTCCAAACACAAATGAAATTTTCGAAAATCGGGTGAAAAGTCGATTTTTTTTTTCGTTTCGCATGCTTCCAAACACAAATGAAATTTTCGAAAATCGGGTGAAAAGTCGATTTTTTTTCGTTTTTTACGCGTTTCACATGTATTGAAACACAAATAAAATTTTCGAAAATCGGGTAAAAAGTCGATTTTTTTTTTCGTTTCGCATGCTTCCAAACACAAATGAAATTTTCGAAAATCGGGTGAAAAGTCGATTTTTTTTTCGTTTCGCATGCTTCCAAACACAAATGAAATTTTCGAAAATCGAGTGAAAAGTCGTTTTTTTTTTCGTTTTTTACGCGATTCACATGTATTGAAACACAAATAAAATTTACGAAAATCGGGTGAAAAGTCGATTTTTTTTTCGTTTCGCATGCTTCCAAACACAAATGAAATTTTAGAAAATCGGGTGAAAAGTCGATTTTTTTTTCGTTTCGCATGCTTCCAAACACAAATGAAATTTTAGAAAATCGGGTGAAAAGTCGATTTTTTTACGTTTTTTTGCGTTTTACATGTATTGAAACACAAATGAAATGTTCGAAATTCGGGTGAAAAGTCGATTTTTTTTCGTTTTTTACGCGTTTCACATGTATTGAAACACAAATGAAATTTTCGAAAATCGGGTGAAAAGTCGATTTTTTTTCGTTTTTTTGCGTTTCACATGTATTGAAACACAAATGAAATTTTCGAGAATCGGGTGAAAAGTCGATTTTTTTTTCGTTTCGCATGCTTCCAAACACAAATGAAATTTTCGAAAATCGGGTGAAAAGTCGATTTTTTTTTCGTTTCGCATGCTTCCAAACACAAATGAAATTTTCGAAAATCGGGTGAAAAGTCGATTTTTTTTCGTTTTTTACGCGTTTCACATCTATTGAAACACAAATAAAATTTTCGAAAATTGGGTAAAAAGTCTATTTTTTTTTCGTTTCGCATGCTTCCAAACAAATGAAATTTTCGAAAATCGGGTGAAAAGTCGATTTTTTTTCGTTTCGCATGCATCCAAACACAAATGAAGTTTTCGAAAATCGGGTGAAAAGTCGATTGTTTTTTCGTTTTGCATGCTTCCAAACACAAATGAAATTTTCGAAAATCGGGTGAAAAGTCGATTTTTATTTCATTTCGCATGCTTCTAAACGCAAATGAAATTTTTGAAAATCGGGTGAAAAGTCGATTTTTTTTTCGTTTTTTTGCGTTTCACATGTATTGAAACACAAATGAAATTTTCGAAAATCGGGTGAAAAGTCGATTTTTTTTCGTTTCGCATGCTTCCAAACACAAATGAAATTTTCGAAAATCGGGTGAAAAGTCGATTTTTTTTTGTTTTTTACGCGTTTTACATGTATTGAAACACAAATGAAATTTTCGAAAATCGGGTGAAAAGTCGATTTTTTTTTCGTTTCGCATGCTTCCAAACACAAATAAAATTTTCGAAAATCGGGTCGATTTTTTTTCGTTTTTTACGCGTTTCACATGTATTGAAACACAAATGAAATTTTCGAAAATCGGGTGAAAAGTCGATTTTTTTTTCGTTTCGCATGCTTCCAAACACAAATGAAATTTTCGAAAATCGGGTAAAAAGTCGATTTTTTTTCGTTTCGCATGCATCCAAACACAAATGAAATTTTCGAAAATCGGGTGAAAAGTCGATTTTTTTTCGTTTTTTACGCGTTTCACATATATTGAAACACAAATGAAATTTTCGAAACTCGGGTGAAAAGTCGATTTTTTTTTTCGTTTCGCATGCTTCCAAACACAGATGAAATTTTCGAAAATCGGGTGAAAAATCGATTTTTTTTTCGTTTCGCATGCTTCCAAACACAAATGAAATTTTCGAAAATCGGGTCGATTTTTTTTCGTTTTTTACGCGTTTCACATGTATTGAAACACAATTGAAATTTTCGAAAATCGGGTGAAAAGTCGATTTTTTTTTCGTTTCGCATGCTTCCAAACACAAATGAAATTTTCGAAAATCGGGTGAAAAGTCGATTTTTTTTCGTTTCGCATGCATCCAAACACAAATGAAGTTTTCGAAAATCGGGTGAAAAGTCGATTGTTTTTTCGTTTTGCATGCTTCCAAACACAAATGAAATTTTCGAAAATCGGGTGAAAAGTCGATTTTTTTTCGTTTTTTACGCGTTTCACATGTATTGAAACACAAATGAAATTTTCGAAAATCGGGTGAAAAGTCGATTTTTTTTCGTTTTGCATGCATCCAAACACAAATGAAATTTTCGAAAATCGGGTGAAAAGTCGATTTTTTTTTCGTTTCGCATGCTTCCAAACACAAATGAAATTTTCGAAAATCGGGTCAATTTTTTTTCCTTTTTTACGCGCTTCACATGTATTGAAACACAAATGAAATTTTCGAAAATCGGGTGAAAAGTCGATTTTTTTTTCGTTTCGCATGCTTCCAAACACAAATGAAATTTTCGAAAATCGGGTGAACAGTCGATTTTTTTCGTTTTTTACGCGTTTCACATGTATTGAAACACAAATGAAATTTTCGAAAATCGGGTGAAAAGTCGATTTTTTTTCGTTTTGCATGCTTCCAAACACAAATGAAATTTTCGAAAATCGGGTGAAAAGTCGATTTTTATTTCATTTCGCATGCTTCCAAACGCAAATGAAATTTTTGAAAATCGGGTGAAAAGTCGATTTTTTTTCGTTTTTTACGCGTTTCACATGTATTGAAACACAAATAAAATTTTCGAAAATCGGGTAAAAAGTCGATTTTTTTTTTTCGTTTCGCATGCTTCCAAACAAATGAAATTTTCGAAAATCGAGTGAAAAGTCGTTTTTTTTTTCGTTTTTTACGCGATTCACATGTATTGAAACACAAATAAAATTTACGAAAATCGGGTGAAAAGTCGATTTTTTTTTTCGTTTCGCATGCTTCCAAACACAAATGAAATTTTAGAAAATCGGGTGAAAAGTCGATTTTTTTTTCGTTTTGCATGCTTCCAAACACAAATGAAATTTTAGAAAATCGGGTGAAAAGTCGATTTTTTTACGTTTTTTTGCGTTTTACATGTATTGAAACACAAATGAAATTTTCGAAAATCGGGTGAAAAGTCGATTTTTTTTTCGTTTCGCATGCATCCAAACACAAATGAAATTTTCGAAAATCGAGTGAAAAGTCGATTTTTTTTTCGTTTCGCATGCTTCCAAACACAAATGAAATTTTCGAAAATCGGGTGAAAAGTCGATTTTTTTTTTCGTTTCGCATGCTTCCAAGCACAAATGAAATTTTCGAAAATCGGGTGAAAAGTCGATTTTTTTTCGTTTTTTACGCGTTTCACATGTATTGAAACACAAATAAAATTTTCGAAAATCGGGTAAAAAGTCGATTTTTTTTTTCGTTTCGCATGCTTCCTAACAAATGAAATTTTCGAAAATCGGGTGAAAAGTCGTTTTTTTTTTCGTTTTTTACGCGATTCACATGTATTGAAACACAAATAAAATTTTCGAAAATCGGGTAAAAAGTCGATTTTTTTTTTCGTTTCGCATGCTTCCTAACAAATGAAATTTTCGAAAATCGGGTGAAAAGTCGTTTTTTTTTTCGTTTTTTACGCGATTCACATGTATTGAAACACAAATAAAATTTACGAAAATCGGGTGAAAAGTCGATTTTTTTTTCGTTTCGCATGCTTACAAACACAAATGAAATTTTCGAAAATCGGGTGAAAAGTCGATTTTTTTTCGTTTTTTTGCGTTTCACATGTACTGAAACACAAATGAAATTTTCGAAAATCGGGTGAAAAGTCGATTTTTTTTTCGTTTCGCATGCATCCAAACACAAATGAAATTTTCGAAAATCGAGTGAAAAGTCGATTTTTTTTTCGTTTCGCATGCTTCCAAACACAAATGAAATTTTCGAAAATCGGGTGAAAAGTCGATTTTTTTTTGTTTCGCATGCTTCCAAACACAAATGAAATTTTCGAAAATCGGGTGAAAAGTCGATTTTTTTTCGTTTTTTTGCGTTTCACATGTATTGAAACACAAATGAAATTTTCGAAAATCGGGTGAAAAGTCGATTTTTTTTTCGTTTCGCATGCATCCAAACACAAATGAAATTTTCGAAAATCGAGTGAAAAGTCGATTTTTTTTTCGTTTCGCATGCTTCCAAACACAAATGAAATTTTCGAAAATCGGGTGAAAAGTCGATTTTTTTTTCGTTTCGCATGCTTCCAAACACAAATTAAATTTTCGAAAATCGGGTGAAAAGTCGTTTTTTTTTTCGTTTTTTACGCGATTCACATGTATTGAAACACAAATAAAATTTACGAAAATCGGGTGAAAAGTCGATTTTTTTTTCGTATCGCATGCTTCCAAACACAAATGAAATTTTCGAAAATCGGGTGAAAAGTCGATTTTTATTTCGTTTTGCATGCTTCCAAACGCAAATGAAATTTTTGAAAATCGGGTGAAAAGTCGATTTTTTTTTCGTTTCGCATGCTTCCAAACACAAATGAAATTTTCGAAAATCGGGTGAAAAGTCGATTTTTATTTCATTTCGCATGCTTCCAAACACAAATGAAATTTTCGAAAATCGGGTGAAAAGTCGATTTTTTTTTCGTTTCGCATGCTTCCAAACACAAATGAAATTTTCGAAAATCGGGTGAAAAGTCGATTTTTTTTCGTTTTTTACGCGTTTCACATGTATTGAAACACAAATGAAATTTTCGAAAATCGGGTAAAAAGTCGATTTTTTTTTCGTTTCGCATGCTTCCAAACACAAATGAAATTTTCGAAAATAGGGTGAACAGTCGATTTTTTTTCGTTTTTTACGCGTTTCACATGTATTGAAACACAAATGAAATTTTCGAAAATCGGGTGAAAAGTCGATTTTTTTTTCATTTTGCATGCTTCCAAACACAAATGAAATTTTCGAAAATTGTGTGAAAAGTCGATTTTTATTTCATTTTGCATGCTTCCAAACGCAAATGAAATTTTTGAAAATCGGGTGAAAAGTCGATTTTTTTTCGTTTCGCATGCTTCCAAACACAAATGAAATTTTCGAAAATCGGGTGAAAAGTCGATTTTTATTTCATTTCGCATGCTTCCAAACACAAATGAAATTTACGAAAATCGGGTGAAAAGTCGATTTTTTTTTCGTATCGCATGCTTCCAAACACAAATGAAATTTTCGAAAATCGGGTGAAAAGTCGATTTTTATTTCGTTTCGCATGCTTCCAAACGCAAATGAAATTTTTGAAAATCGGGTGAAAAGTCGATTTTTTTTTCGTTTCGCATGCTTCCAAACACAAATGAAATTTTCGAAAATCGGGTGAAAAGTCGATTTTTATTTCATTTCGCATGCTTCCAAACGCAAATGAAATTTTTGAAAATCGGGTGAAAAGTCGATTTTTTTTTCGTTTCGCATGCTTCCAAACACAAATGAAATTTTCGAAAATCGGGTCGATTTTTTTTCGTTTTTTACGCGTTTCACATGTATTGAAACACAAATGAAATTTTCGAAAATCGGGTGAAAAGTCGATTTTTTTTTCGTTTTGCATGCTTCCAAACGCAAATGAAATTTTTGAAAATCGGGTGAAAAGTCGATTTTTTTTTCGTTTCGCATGCTTCCAAACACAAATGAAATTTTCGAAAATCGGGTCGATTTTTTTTCGTTTTTTACGCGTTTCACATGTATTGAAACACAAATGAAATTTTCGAAAATCGGGTGAAAAGTCGATTTTTTTTCGTTTTTTACGCGTTTCACATGTATTGAAACACAAATGAAATTTTCGAAAATCGGGTGAAAAGTCGATTTTTTTTTCGTTTTGCATGCTTCCAAACACAAATGAAATTTTCGAAAATCTGGTGAAAAGTCGATTTTTATTTTATTTCGCATGCTTCCAAACGCAAATGAAATTTTTGAAAATAGGGTGAAAAGTCGATTTTTTTTTCGTTTCGCATGCTTCCAAACACAAATGAAATTTTCGAAAATCGGGTGAAAAGTCGATTTTTTTTCGTTTCGCATGCATCCAAACACAAATGAAATTTTCGAAAATCGGGTGAAAAGTCGATTTTTTTTTCGTTTCGCATGCTTCCAAACACAAATGAAATTTTCGAAAATCGGGTGAAAAGTCGATTTTTTTTCGTTTCGCATGCATCCAAACACAAATGAAGTTTTCGAAAATCGGGTGAAAAGTCGATTGTTTATTCGTTTCGCATGCTTCCAAACACAAATGAAATTTTCGAAAATCGGGTGAAAAGTCGATTTTTTTTCGTTTTTTACGCGTTTCACATGTATTGAAACACAAATGAAATTTTCGAAAACGGGTGAAAAGTCGATTTTTTTTTTCGTTTCGCATGCTTCCAAACACAGATGAAATTTTCGAAAATCGGGTGAAAAATCGATTTTTTTTTCGTTTCGCATGCTTCCAAACACAAATGAAATTTTCGAAAATCGGGTGAATATTCGATTTTTTTTCGTTTTTTACGCGTTTCACATGTATTGAAACACAAATGAAATTTTTGAAAATCGGGTGAAAAGTCGATTTTTTTTTCGTTTCGCATGTTTCCAAACACAAATGAAATTTTCGAAAATCGGGTGAAAAGTCGATTTTTTTTCGTTTCGCATGCATCCAAACACAAATGAAATTTTCGAAAATCGGGTGAAAAGTCGATTTTTTTTTCGTTTCGCATGCTTCCAAACACAAATGAAATTTTCGAAAATCGGGTGAAAAGTCGATTTTTTTTCGTTTCGCATGCATCCAAACACAAATGAAATTTTCGAAAATCGGGTGAAAAGTCGATTTTTTTTTCGTTTCGCATGCTTCCAAACACAAATGAAATTTTCGAAAATCGGGTGAAAAGTCGATTTTTATTTCGTTTCGCATGCTTCCAAACGCAAATGAAATTTTTGAAAATCGGGTGAAAAGTCGATTTTTTTTTCGTTTCGCATGCTTCCAAACACAAATGATATTTTCGAAAATCGGGTGAAAAGTCGATTTTTTTTTGTTTCGCATGCTTCCAAACACAAATGAAATTTTCGAAAATCGGGTAAAAAGTCGATTTTTTTTTTCGTTTCGCATGCTTCCAAACACAGATGAAATTTTCGAAAATCGGGTGAAAAGTCGATTTTTTTTTGTTTTTTACGCGTTTCACATGTATTGAAACACAAATGAAATTTTCGAAAATCGGGTGAAAAGTCGATTTTTTTTCGTTTTTTACGCGTTTCACATGTATTGAAACACAAATGAAATTTTCGAAAATCGGGTAAAAAGTCGATTATTTTTTTCGTTTCGCATGCTTCCAAACAAATGAAATTTTCGAAAATCGGGTGAAAAGTCGTTTTTTTTTTCGTTTTTTACGCGATTCACATGTATTGAAACACAAATAAAATTTACGAAAATCGGGTGAAAAGTCGATTTTTTTTTCGTATCGCATGCTTCCAAACACAAATGAAATTTTCGAAAATCGGGTGAAAAGTCGATTTTTTTTTCGTTTCGCATGCATCCAAACACAAATGAAATTTTCGAAAATCGGGTGAAAAGTCGATTTTTTTTTCGTTTCGCATGCTTCCAAACACAAATGAAATTTTCGAAAATCGGGTGAAAAGTCGATTTTTATTTCGTTTCGCATGCTTCCAAACGCAAATGAAATTTTTGAAAATCGGGTGAAAAGTCGATTGTTTTTTCGTTTCGCATGCTTCCAAACACAAATGAAATTTTCGAAAATCGGGTGAAAAGTCGATTTTTTTTCGTTTTTTACGCGTTTCACATGTATTGAAACACAAATGAAATTTTCGAAAATCGGGTGAAAAGTCGATTTTTTTTTCGTTTCGCATGCTTCCAAACACAAATAAAATTTTCGAAAATCGGGTGAAAAGTCGATTTTTTTTCGTTTCGCATGCATCCAAACACAAATGAAATTTTCGAAAATCGGGTGAAAAGTCGATTTTTTTTTCGTTTCGCATGCTTCCAAACACAAATGAAATTTTCGAAAATCGGGTGAAAAGTCGATTTTTTTTTCGTTTCGCATGCATCCAAACACAAATGAAATTTTCGAAAATCGGGTGAAAAGTCGATTTTTTTTTCGTTTCGCATGCTTCCAAACACAAATGAAATTTACGAAAATCGGGTGAAAAGTCGATTTTTATTTCGTTTCGCATGCTTCCAAACGCAAATGAAATTTTTGAAAATCGGGTGAAAAGTCGATTTTTTTTTCGTTTCGCATGCTTCCAAACACAAATGAAATTTTTGAAAATCGGGTGAAAAGTCGATTTTTTTTCGTTTTTTTGCGTTTCACATGTATTGAAACACAAATGAAATTTTCGAAAATCGGGTGAAAAGTCGATTTTTTTTTCGTTTCGCATGCTTCCAAACAAATGAAATTTTCGAAAATCGGGTGAAAAGTCGTTTTTTTTTTCGTTTTTTACGCGATTCACATGTATTGAAACACAAATGAAATTTTCGAAAATCGGGTGAAAAGTCGATTTTTTTTTCGTTTCGCATGCTTCCAAACACAAATGAAATTTTCGAAAATCGGGTGAAAAGTCGATTTTTATTTCGTTTCGCATGCTTCCAAACGCAAATGAAATTTTTGAAAATCGGGTGAAAAGTCGATTTTTTTTTCGTTTCGCATGCTTCCAAACACAAATGATATTTTCGAAAATCGGGTGAAAAGTCGATTTTTTTTTGTTTCGCATGCTTCCAAACACAAATGAAATTTTCGAAAATCGGGTAAAAAGTCGATTTTTTTTTTCGTTTCGCATGCTTCCAAACACAGATGAAATTTTCGAAAATCGGGTGAAAAGTCGATTTTTTTTTGTTTTTTACGCGTTTCACATGTATTGAAACACAAATGAAATTTTCGAAAATCGGGTGAAAAGTCGATTTTTTTTCGTTTTTTACGCGTTTCACATGTATTGAAACACAAATGAAATTTTCGAAAATCGGGTAAAAAGTCGATTATTTTTTTCGTTTCGCATGCTTCCAAACAAATGAAATTTTCGAAAATCGGGTGAAAAGTCGTTTTTTTTTTCGTTTTTTACGCGATTCACATGTATTGAAACACAAATAAAATTTACGAAAATCGGGTGAAAAGTCGATTTTTTTTTCGTATCGCATGCTTCCAAACACAAATGAAATTTTCGAAAATCGGGTGAAAAGTCGATTTTTTTTTCGTTTCGCATGCATCCAAACACAAATGAAATTTTCGAAAATCGGGTGAAAAGTCGATTTTTTTTTCGTTTCGCATGCTTCCAAACACAAATGAAATTTTCGAAAATCGGGTGAAAAGTCGATTTTTATTTCGTTTCGCATGCTTCCAAACGCAAATGAAATTTTTGAAAATCGGGTGAAAAGTCGATTGTTTTTTCGTTTCGCATGCTTCCAAACACAAATGAAATTTTCGAAAATCGGGTGAAAAGTCGATTTTTTTTCGTTTTTTACGCGTTTCACATGTATTGAAACACAAATGAAATTTTCGAAAATCGGGTGAAAAGTCGATTTTTTTTTCGTTTCGCATGCTTCCAAACACAAATAAAATTTTCGAAAATCGGGTGAAAAGTCGATTTTTTTTCGTTTCGCATGCATCCAAACACAAATGAAATTTTCGAAAATCGGGTGAAAAGTCGATTTTTTTTTGTTTCGCATGCTTCCAAACACAAATGAAATTTTCGAAAATCGGGTAAAAAGTCGATTTTTTTTTTCGTTTCGCATGCTTCCAAACACAGATGAAATTTTCGAAAATCGGGTGAAAAGTCGATTTTTTTTCGTTTTTTTACGCGTTTCACATGTATTGAAACACAAATGAAATTTTCGAAAATCGGGTGAAAAGTCGATTTTTTTTTTCGTTTCGCATGCTTCCAAACACAAATGAAATTTTCGAAAATCGGGTGAAAAGTCGATTTTTTTTCGTTTTTTACGCGTTTCACATGTATTGAAACACAAATGAAATTTTCGAAAATCGGGTAAAAAGTCGATTATTTTTTTCGTTTCGCATGCTTCCAAACAAATGAAATTTTCGAAAATCGGGTGAAAAGTCGTTTTTTTTTTTGTTTTTTACGCGATTCACATGTATTGAAACACAAATAAAATTTACGAAAATCGGGTGAAAAGTCGATTTTTTTTTCGTATCGCATGCTTCCAAACACAAATGAAATTTTCGAAAATCGGGTGAAAAGTCGATTTTTTTTCGTTTCGCATGCATCCAAACACAAATGAAGTTTTCGAAAATCGGGTGAAAAGTCGATTGTTTTTTCGTTTTGCATGCTTCCAAACACAAATGAAATTTTCGAAAATCGGGTGAAAAGTCGATTTTTTTTCGTTTTTTACGCGTTTCACATGTATTGAAACACAAATGAAATTTTCGAAAATCGGGTGAAAAGTCGATTTTTTTTTCGTTTCGCATGCTTCCAAACACAAATGAAATTTTTGAAAATCGGGTGAAAAGTCGATTTTTTTTTCGTTTCGCATGCTTCCAAACACAAATGAAATTTTCGAAAATCGGGTGAAAAGTCGATTTTTTTTCGTTTTGCATGCATCCAAACACAAATGAAATTTTCGAAAATCGGGTGAAAAGTCGATTTTTTTTTCGTTTCGCATGCTTCCAAACACAAATGAAATTTTCGAAAATCGGGTCAATTTTTTTTCCTTTTTTACGCGCTTCACATGTATTGAAACACAAATGAAATTTTCGAAAATCGGGTGAAAAGTCGATTTTTTTTTCGTTTCGCATGCTTCCAAACACAAATGAAATTTTCGAAAATCGGGTGAACAGTCGATTTTTTTCGTTTTTTACGCGTTTCACATGTATTGAAACACAAATGAAATTTTCGAAAATCGGGTGAAAAGTCGATTTTTATTTCATTTCGCATGCTTCCAAACGCAAATGAAATTTTTGAAAATCGGGTGAAAAGTCGATTTTTTTTTTCGTTTTGCATTCTTCCAAACACAAATGAAATTTTCGAAAATCGGGTGAAAAGTCGATTTTTTTTCGTTTTTTTTGCGTTTCACATGTATTGAAACACAAATGAAATTTGCGAAAATCGGGTGAAAAGTCGATTTTTTTTTCGTTTCGCATGCTTCCAAACACAAATGAAATTTTCGAAAATCGGGTGAAAAGTCGATTTTTTTTTCGTTTCGCATGCTTCCAAACACAAATGAAATTTTCGAAAATCGGGTGAAAAGTCGATTTTTTTTCGTTTTTTTACGCGTTTCACATGTATTGAAACACAAATAAAATTTTTGAAAATCGGGTAAAAAGTCGATTTTTTTTTCGTTTCGCATGCTTCCAAACAAATGAAATTTTCGAAAATCGGGTGAAAAGTCGTTTTTTTTTTCGTTTTTTACGCGATTCACATGTATTGAAACACAAATAAAATTTACGAAAATCGGGTGAAAAGTCGATTTTTTTTTCGTTTCGCATGCTTCCAAACACAAATGAAATTTTCGAAAATCGGGTGAAAAGTCGATTTTTTTTCGTATTTTTGCGTTTCACATGTATTGAAACACAAATGAAATTTTCGAAAATCGGGTGAAAAGTCGATTTTTTTTTCGTTTCGCATGCATCCAAACACAAATGAAATTTTCGAAAATCGAGTGAAAAGTCGATTTTTTTTTCGTTTCGCATGCTTCCAAACACAAATGAAATTTTCGAAAATCGGGTGAAAAGTCGATTTTTTTTTTCGTTTCGCATG
The DNA here is from genome assembly GCA_963932245.1 of Tachinus rufipes. Taxonomy (NCBI): domain Eukaryota; kingdom Metazoa; phylum Arthropoda; class Insecta; order Coleoptera; family Staphylinidae; genus Tachinus; species Tachinus rufipes. The sequence goes on along the minus strand of OZ010748.1, from coordinate 14,211,254 downwards.
CTTCCAAGCACAAATGAAATTTTCGAAAATCGGGTGAAAAGTCGATTTTTTTTCGTTTTTTACGCGTTTCACATGTATTGAAACACAAATAAAATTTTCGAAAATCGGGTAAAAAGTCGATTTTTTTTTCGTTTCGCATGCTTCCTAACAAATGAAATTTTCGAAAATCGGGTGAAAAGTCGTTTTTTTTTTCGTTTTTTACGCGATTCACATGTATTGAAACACAAATAAAATTTTCGAAAATCGGGTAAAAAGTCGATTTTTTTTTTCGTTTCGCATGCTTCCTAACAAATGAAATTTTCGAAAATCGGGTGAAAAGTCGTTTTTTTTTCGTTTTTTACGCGATTCACATGTATTGAAACACAAATAAAATTTACGAAAATCGGGTGAAAAGTCGATTTTTTTTTCGTTTCGCATGCTTCCAAACACAAATGAAATTTTCGAAAATCGAGTGAAAAGTCGATTTTTTTTTCGTTTCGCATGCTTCCAAACACAAATGAAATTTTCGAAAATCGGGTGAAAAGTCGATTTTTTTTTGTTTCGCATGCTTCCAAACACAAATGAAATTTTCGAAAATCGGGTGAAAAGTCGATTTTTTTTCGTTTTTTTGCGTTTCACATGTATTGAAACACAAATGAAATTTTCGAAAATCGGGTGAAAAGTCGATTTTTTTTTCGTTTCGCATGCATCCAAACACAAATGAAATTTTCGAAAATCGAGTGAAAAGTCGATTTTTTTTTCGTTTCGCATGCTTCCAAACACAAATGAAATTTTCGAAAATCGGGTGAAAAGTCGATTTTTTTTTCGTTTCGCATGCTTCCAAACACAAATGAAATTTTCGAAAATCGGTTGAAAAGTCGATTTTTTTTTCGTATCGCATGCTTCCAAACACAAATGAAATTTTCGAAAATCGGGTGAAAAGTCGATTTTTATTTCGTTTCGCATGCTTCCAAACGCAAATGAAATTTTTGAAAATCGGGTGAAAAGTCGATTTTTTTTTCGTTTCGCATGCTTCCAAACACAAATGAAATTTTCGAAAATCGGGTGAAAAGTCGATTTTTATTTCATTTCGCATGCTTCCAAACACAAATGAAATTTTCGAAAATCGGGTGAAAAGTCGATTTTTTTTTCGTTTCACATGCTTCCAAACACAAATGAAATTTTCGAAAATCGGGTGAAAAGTCGATTTTTTTTCGTTTTTTACGCGTTTCACATGTATTGAAACACAAATGAAATTTTCGAAAATCGGGTAAAAAGTCGATTTTTTTTTCGTTTCGCATGCTTCCAAACACAAATGAAATTTTCGAAAATAGGGTGAACAGTCGATTTTTTTTCGTTTTTTACGCGTTTCACATGTATTGAAACACAAAAGAAATTTTCGAAAATCGGGTGAAAAGTCGATTTTTTTTTCGTTTTGCATGCTTCCAAACACAAATGAAATTTTTGAAAATTGTGTGAAAAGTCGATTTTTATTTCATTTTGCATGCTTCCAAACGCAAATGAAATTTTTGAAAATCGGGTGAAAAGTCGATTTTTTTTCGTTTCGCATGCTTCCAAACACAAATGAAATTTTCGAAAATCGGGTGAAAAGTCGATTTTTATTTCATTTCGCATGCTTCCAAACACAAATGAAATTTACGAAAATCGGGTGAAAAGTCGATTTTTTTTTCGTATCGCATGCTTCCAAACACAAATGAAATTTTCGAAAATCGGGTGAAAAGTCGATTTTTATTTCGTTTCGCATGCTTCCAAACGCAAATGAAATTTTTGAAAATCGGGTGAAAAGTCGATTTTTTTTTCGTTTCGCATGCTTCCAAACACAAATGAAATTTTCGAAAATCGGGTGAAAAGTCGATTTTTATTTCATTTCGCATGCTTCCAAACGCAAATGAAATTTTTGAAAATCGGGTGAAAAGTCGATTTTTTTTTCGTTTCGCATGCTTCCAAACACAAATGAAATTTTCGAAAATCGGGTCGATTTTTTTTCGTTTTTTACGCGTTTCACATGTATTGAAACACAAATGAAATTTTCGAAAATCGGGTGAAAAGTCGATTTTTTTTTCGTTTTGCATGCTTCCAAACGCAAATGAAATTTTTGAAAATCGGGTGAAAAGTCGATTTTTTTTTCGTTTCGCATGCTTCCAAACACAAATGAAATTTTCGAAAATCGGGTCGATTTTTTTTCGTTTTTTACGCGTTTCACATGTATTGAAACACAAATGAAATTTTCGAAAATCGGGTGAAAAGTCGATTTTTTTTTCGTTTTGCATGCTTCCAAACACAAATGAAATTTTCGAAAATCGGGTGAAAAGTCGATTTTTATTTCATTTCGCATGCTTCCAAACGCAAATGAAATTTTTGAAAATCGGGTGAAAAGTCGATTTTTTTTTCGTTTCGCATGCTTCCAAACACAAATGAAATTTTCGAAAATTGGGTCGATTTTTTTTCGTTTTTTACGCGTTTCACATGTATTGAAACACAAATGAAATTTTCGAAAATCGGGTGAAAAGTCGATTTTTTTTTTCGTTTCGCATGCTTCCAAACACAAATGAAATTTTCGAAAATCGGGTAAAAAGTCGATTTTTTTTCGTTTCGCATGCATCCAAACACAAATGAGATTTTCGAAAATCGGGTGAAAAGTCGATTTTTTTTCGTTTTTTACGCGTTTCACATGTATTGAAACACAAATGAAATTTTCGAAAATCGGGTGGAAAGTCGATTTTTTTTTTCGTTTCGCATGCTTCCAAACACAGATGAAATTTTCGAAAATCGGGTGAAAAGTCGATTTTTTTTCGTTTCGCATGCATCCAAACACAAATGAAGTTTTCGAAAATCGGGTGAAAAGTCGATTGTTTTTTCGTTTTGCATGCTTCCAAACACAAATGAAATTTTCGAAAATCGGGTGAAAAGTCGATTTTTTTTCGTTTTTTACGCGTTTCACATGTATTGAAACACAAATGAAATTTTCGAAAATCTGGTGAAAAGTCGATTTTTATTTTATTTCGCATGCTTCCAAACGCAAATGAAATTTTTGAAAATAGGGTGAAATGTCGATTTTTTTTTCGTTTCGCATGCTTCCAAACACAAATGAAATTTTCGAAAATCGGGTGAAAAGTCGATTTTTTTTCGTTTCGCATGCATCCAAACACAAATGAAATTTTCGAAAATCGGGTGAAAAGTCGATTTTTTTTTCGTTTCGCATGCTTCCAAACACAAATGAAATTTTCGAAAATCGGGTGAAAAGTCGATTTTTTTTCGTTTCGCATGCATCCAAACACAAATGAAGTTTTCGAAAATCGGGTGAAAAGTCGATTGTTTATTCGTTTCGCATGCTTCCAAACACAAATGAAATTTTCGAAAATCGGGTGAAAAGTCGATTTTTTTTCGTTTTTTACGCGTTTCACATGTATTGAAACACAAATGAAATTTTCGAAAACGGGTGAAAAGTCGATTTTTTTTTTCGTTTCGCATGCTTCCAAACACAGATGAAATTTTCGAAAATCGGGTGAAAAATCGATTTTTTTTTCGTTTCGCATGCTTCCAAACACAAATGAAATTTTCGAAAATCGGGTGAATATTCGATTTTTTTTCGTTTTTTACGCGTTTCACATGTATTGAAACACAAATGAAATTTTTGAAAATCGGGTGAAAAGTCGATTTTTTTTTCGTTTCGCATGTTTCCAAACACAAATGAAATTTTCGAAAATCGGGTGAAAAGTCGATTTTTTTTCGTTTCGCATGCATCCAAACACAAATGAAATTTTCGAAAATCGGGTGAAAAGTCGATTTTTTTTTCGTTTCGCATGCTTCCAAACACAAATGAAATTTTCGAAAATCGGGTGAAAAGTCGATTTTTTTTCGTTTCGCATGCATCCAAACACAAATGAAATTTTCGAAAATCGGGTGAAAAGTCGATTTTTTTTTCGTTTCGCATGCTTCCAAACACAAATGAAATTTTCGAAAATCGGGTGAAAAGTCGATTTTTATTTCGTTTCGCATGCTTCCAAACGCAAATGAAATTTTTGAAAATCGGGTGAAAAGTCGATTTTTTTTTCGTTTCGCATGCTTCCAAACACAAATGATATTTTCGAAAATCGGGTGAAAAGTCGATTTTTTTTTGTTTCGCATGCTTCCAAACACAAATGAAATTTTCGAAAATCGGGTAAAAAGTCGATTTTTTTTTTCGTTTCGCATGCTTCCAAACACAGATGAAATTTTCGAAAATCGGGTGAAAAGTCGATTTTTTTTCGTTTTTTACGCGTTTCACATGTATTGAAACACAAATGAAATTTTCGAAAATCGGGTGAAAAGTCGATTTTTTTTTTCGTTTCGCATGCTTCCAAACACAAATGAAATTTTCGAAAATCGGGTGAAAAGTCGATTTTTTTTCGTTTTTTACGCGTTTCACATGTATTGAAACACAAATGAAATTTTCGAAAATCGGGTAAAAAGTCGATTATTTTTTTCGTTTCGCATGCTTCCAAACAAATGAAATTTTCGAAAATCGGGTGAAAAGTCGTTTTTTTTTTCGTTTTTTACGCGATTCACATGTATTGAAACACAAATAAAATTTACGAAAATCGGGTGAAAAGTCGATTTTTTTTTCGTATCGCATGCTTCCAAACACAAATGAAATTTTCGAAAATCGGGTGAAAAGTCGATTTTTTTTTCGTTTCGCATGCATCCAAACACAAATGAAATTTTCGAAAATCGGGTGAAAAGTCGATTTTTTTTTCGTTTCGCATGCTTCCAAACACAAATGAAATTTTCGAAAATCGGGTGAAAAGTCGATTTTTTTTTCGTTTCGCATGCTTCCAAACACAAATGAAATTTTCGAAAATCGGGTGAAAAGTCGATTTTTTTTCGTTTCGCATGCATCCAAACACAAATGAAATTTTCGAAAATCGGGTGAAAAGTCGATTTTTTTTTCGTTTCGCATGCTTCCAAACACAAATGAAATTTTCGAAAATCGGGTGAAAAGTCGATTTTTTTTTCGTTTCGCAGGCATCCAAACACAAATGAAATTTTCGAAAATCGGGTGAAAAGTCGATTTTTTTTTCGTTTCGCATGCTTCCAAACACAAATGAAATTTACGAAAATCGGGTGAAAAGTCGATTTTTATTTCGTTTCGCATGCTTCCAAACGCAAATGAAATTTTTGAAAATCGGGTGAAAAGTCGATTTTTTTTTCGTTTCGCATGCTTCCAAACACAAATGAAATTTTTGAAAATCGGGTGAAAAGTCGATTTTTTTTCGTTTTTTTGCGTTTCACATGTATTGAAACACAAATGAAATTTTCGAAAATCGGGTGAAAAGTCGATTTTTTTTTCGTTTCGCATGCATCCAAACACAAATGAAATTTTCGAAAATCGAGTGAAAAGTCGATTTTTTTTTCGTTTCGCATGCTTCCAAACACAAATGAAATTTTCGAAAATCGGGTGAAAAGTCGATTTTTTTTTTGTTTCGCATGCTTCCAAACACAAATGAAATTTTCGAAAATCGGGTGAAAAGTCGATTTTTTTTCGTTTTTTACGCGTTTCACATGTATTGAAACACAAATGAAATTTTCGAAAATCGGGTGAAAAGTCGATTTTTTTTTCGTTTCGCATGCTTCCAAACACAAATGAAATTTTCGAAAATCGGGTGAAAAGTCGATTTTTTTTCGTTTCGCATGCATCCAAACACAAATGAAATTTTCGAAAATCGGGTGAAAAGGCGATTTTTATTTCATTTCGCATGCTTCCAAACGCAAATGAAATTTTTGAAAATCGGGTGAAAAGTCGATTTTTTTTTTTTTCGTTTCGCATGCATCCAAACACAAATGAAATTTTCGAAAATCGAGTGAAAAGTCGATTTTTTTTTCGTTTCGCATGCTTCCAAACACAAATGAAATTTTCGAAAATCGGGTGAAAAGTCGATTTTTTTTTCGTTTCGCATGCTTCCAAACACAAATGAAATTTTCGAAAATCGGGTAAAAAGTCGATTTTTTTTCGTTTTTTACGCGTTTCACATGTATTGAAACACAAATGAAATTTTCGAAAATCGGGTGAAAAGTCGATTTTTTTTTCGTTTTGCATGCTTCCAAACACAAATGAAATTTTCGAAAATCGGGTGAAAAGTCGATTTTTATTTTATTTCGCATGCTTCCAAACGCAAATGAAATTTTTGAAAATCGGGTGAAAAGTCGATTTTTTTTCGTTTCGCATGCATCCAAACACAAATGAAATTTTCGAAAATCGGATGAAAAGTCGATTTTTTTTTCGTTTCGCATGCTTCCAAACACAAATGAAATTTTCGAAAATCGGGTCAATTTTTTTTCGTTTTTTACGCGCTTCACATGCTTCCAAACACAAATGAAATTTTCGAAAATCGGGTGAAAAGTCGATTTTTATTTCATTTCGCATGCTTCCAAACGCAAATGAAATTTTTGAAAATCGGGTGAAAAGTCGATTTTTTTTTTCGTTTCGCATGCTTCCAAACACAAATGAAATTTTCGAAAATCGGGTGAAAAGTCGATTTTTTTTCGTTTTTTACGCGTTTCACATGTATTGAAACACAAATGAAATTTTCGAAAACGGGTGAAAAGTCGATTTTTTTTTTCGTTTCGCATGCTTCCAAACACAGATGAAATTTTCGAAAATCGGGTGAAAAATCGATTTTTTTTTCGTTTCGCATGCTTCCAAACACAAATGAAATTTTCGAAAATCAGGTGAATATTCGATTTTTTTTCGTTTTTTACGCGTTTCACATGTATTGAAACACAAATGAAATTTTCGAAAATCGGGTGAAAAGTCGATTTTTTTTTCGTTTCGCATGCTTCCAAACACAAATGAAATTTTCGAAAATCGGGTGAAAAGTCGATTTTTTTTCGTTTCGCATGCATCCAAACACAAATGAAGTTTTCGAAAATCGGGTGAAAAGTCGATTTTTTTTTTCGTTTCGCATGCATCCAAACACAAATGAAATTTTCGAAAATCGGGTGAAAAGTCGATTTTTTTTTCGTTTCGCATGCTTCCAAACACAAATGAAATTTTCGAAAATCGGGTGAAAAGTCGATTTTTTTTCGTTTCGCATGCATCCAAACACAAATGAAATTTTCGAAAATCGGGTGAAAAGTCGATTTTTTTTTCGTTTCGCATGCTTCCAAACACAAATGAAATTTTCGAAAATCGGGTGAAAAGTCGATTTTTATTTCGTTTCGCATGCTTCCAAACGCAAATGAAATTTTTGAAAATCGGGTGAAAACTCGATTTTTTTTTCGTTTCGCATGCTTCCAAACACAAATGATATTTTCGAAAATCAGGTGAAAAGTCGATTTTTTTTTGTTTCGCATGCTTCCAAACACAAATGAAATTTTCGAAAATCGGGTAAAAAGTCGATTTTTTTTTTCGTTTCGCATGCTTCCAAACACAGATGAAATTTTCGAAAATCGGGTGAAAAGTCGATTTTTTTTCGTTTTTTTACGCGTTTCACATGTATTGAAACACAAATGAAATTTTCGAAAATCGGGTGAAAAGTCGATTTTTTTTTCGTTTCGCATGCTTCCAAACACAAATGAAATTTTCGAAAATCGGGTGAAAAGTCGATTTTTTTTTCGTTTTTTACGCGTTTCACATGTATTGAAACACAAATGAAATTTTTGAAAATCGGGTAAAAAGTCGATTTTTTTTTTCGTTTCGCATGCTTCCAAACAAATGAAATTTTCGAAAATCGGGTGAAAAGTCGTTTTTTTTTTCGTTTTTTACGCGATTCACATGTATTGAAACACAAATAAAATTTACGAAAATCGGGTGAAAAGTCGATTTTTTTTTCGTATCGCATGCTTGCAAACACAAATGAAATTTTCGAAAATCGGGTGAAAAGTCGATTTTTATTTCGTTTCGCATGCTTCCAAACGCAAATGAAATTTTTGAAAATCGGGTGAAAAGTCGATTTTTTTTTCGTTTCGCATGCATCCAAACACAAATGAAGTTTTCGAAAATCGGGTGAAAAGTCGATTGTTTTTTCGTTTCGCATGCTTCCAAACACAAATGAAATTTTCGAAAATCGGGTGAAAAGTCGATTTTTTTTCGTTTTTTACGCGTTTCACATGTATTGAAACACAAATGAAATTTTCGAAAATCGGGTGAAAAGTCGATTTTTTTTTTCGTTTCGCATGCTTCCAAACACAAATGAAATTTTCGAAAATCGGGTAAAAAGGTCGATTTTTTTTTCGTTTCGCATGCATCCAAACACAAATGAAATTTTCGAAAATCGGGTGAAAAGTCGATTTTTTTTTCGTTTCGCATGCTTCCAAACACAAATGAAATTTTCGAAAATCGGGTAAAAAGTCGATTTTTTTTCGTTTCGCATGCATCCAAACACAAATGAAATTTTCGAAAATCGGGTGAAAAGTCGATTTTTTTTTCGTTTCGCATGCTTCCAAACACAAATGAAATTTTCGAAAATCGGGTGAAAAGTCGATTTTTATTTCGTTTCGCATGCTTCCAAACGCAAATGAAATTTTTGAAAATCGGGTGAAAAGTCGATTTTTTTTTCGTTTCGCATGCTTCCAAACACAAATGAAATTTTTGAAAATCGGGTGAAAAGTCGATTTTTTTTCGTTTTTTTGCGTTTCACATGTATTGAAACACAAATGAAATTTTCGAAAATCGGGTGAAAAGTCGATTTTTATTTCATTTCGCATGCTTCCAAACGCAAATGAAATTTTTGAAAATCGGGTGAAAAGTCGATTTTTTTTTTCGTTTCGCATGCATCCAAACACAAATGAAATTTTCGAAAATCGGGTGAAAAGTCGATTTTTTTTTCGTTTCGCATGCTTCCAAACACAAATGAAATTTTCGAAAATCGGGTGAAAAGTCGATTTTTTTTCGTTTTTTACGCGTTTCACATGTATTGAAACACAAATGAAATTTTCGAAAATCGGGTGAAAAGTCGATTGTTTTTTCGTTTCGCATGCTTCCAAACACAAATGAAATTTTCGAAAATCGGGTGAAAAGTCGATTTTTATTTCGTTTCGCATGCTTCCAAACACAAATTAAGTTTTCGAAAATCAGGTGAAAAGTCGATTGTTTTTTCGTTTCGCATGCTTCCAAACACAAATGAAATTTTCGAAAATCGGGTCGATTTTTTTTCGTTTTTTACGCGCTTCACATGTATTGAAACACAAATGAAATTTTCAAAATCGGGTGAAAAGTCGATTTTTTTTTCGTTTCGCATGCTTCCAAACACAAATGAAATTTTCGAAAATCGAGTGAAAAGTCGATTTTTTTTTCGTTTCGCATGCTTCCAAACACAAATGAAATTTTCGAAAATCGGGTGAAAAGTCGATTTTTTTTTCGTTTCGCATGCTTCCAAACACAAATGAAATTTTCGAAAATCGGGTGAAAAGTCGATTTTTTTTTTCGTTTCGCATGCTTCCAAACACAAATGAAATTTTCGAAAATCGGGTGAAAAGTCGATTTTTTTTCGTTTCGCATGCATCCAAACACAAATAAAATTTTCGAAAATCGGGTGAAAAGTCGATTTTTTTTTCGTTTCGCATGCTTCCAAACACAAATGAAATTTTCGAAAATCGGGTGAAAAGTCGATTTTTTTTCGTTTCGCATGCATCCAAACACAAATGAAATTTTCGAAAATCGGGTGAAAAGTCGATTTTTTTTTCGTTTTTTACGCGTTTCACATGTATTGAATTACAAATGAAATTTTCGAAAACGGGTGAAAAGTCGATTTTTTTTTTCGTTTCGCATGCTTCCAAACACAGATGAAATTTTCGAAAATCGGGTGAAAAATCGATTTTTTTTTCGTTTCGCATGCTTCCAAACACAAATGAAATTTTCGAAAATCGGGTGAATATTCGATTTTTTTTCGTTTTTTACGCGTTTCACATGTATTGAAACACAAATGAAATTTTCGAAAATCGGGTGAAAAGTCGATTTTTTTTTTCGTTTCGCATGCTTCCAAACACAAATGAAATTTTCGAAAATCGGGTGAAAAGTCGATTTTTTTTCGTTTCGCATGCATCCAAACACAAATGAAGTTTTCGAAAATCGGGTGAAAAGTCGATTGTTTTTTCGTTTCGCATGCTTCCAAACACAAATGAAATTTTCGAAAATCGGGTGAAAAGTCGATTTTTTTTCGTTTTTTACGCGTTTCACATGTATTGAAACACAAATGAAATTTTCGAAAATCGGGTGAAAAGTCGATTTTTTTTTTCGTTTCGCATGCTTCCAAACACAAATGAAATTTTCGAAAATCGGGTGAAAAGTCGATTTTTTTTCGTTTCGCATGCATCCAAACACAAATGAAATTTTCGAAAATCGGGTGAAAAGTCGATTTTTTTTTCGTTTCGCATGCTTCCAAACACAAATGAAATTTTCGAAAATCAGGTGAAAAGTCGATTTTTTTTCGTTTCGCAGGCATCCAAACACAAATGAAATTTTCGAAAATCGGGTGAAAAGTCGATTTTTTTTTCGTTTCGCATGCTTCCAAACACAAATGAAATTTTCGAAAATCGGGTGAAAAGTCGATTTTTATTTCGTTTCGCATGCTTCCAAACGCAAATGAAATTTTTGAAAATCGGGTGAAAAGTCGATTTTTTTTCGTTTCGCATGCTTCCAAACACAAATGATATTTTCGAAAATCAGGTGAAAAGTCGATTTTTTTTTGTTTCGCATGCTTCCAAACACAAATGAAATTTTCGAAAATCGGGTAAAAAGTCGATTTTTTTTTCGTTTCGCATGCTTCCAAACACAGATGAAATTTTCGAAAATCGGGTGAAAAGTCGATTTTTTTTCGTTTTTTTACGCGTTTCACATGTATTGAAACACAAATGAAATTTTCGAAAATCGGGTGAAAAGTCGATTTTTTTTTCGTTTCGCATGCTTCCAAACACAAATGAAATTTTCGAAAATCGGGTGAAAAGTCGATTTTTTTTCGTTTTTTACGCGTTTCACATGTATTGAAACACAAATGAAATTTTTGAAAATCGGGTAAAAAGTCGATTTTTTTTTTCGTTTTGCATGCTTCCAAACAAATGAAATTTTCGAAAATCGGGTGAAAAGTCGTTTTTTTTTTTCGTTTTTTACGCGATTCACATGTATTGAAACACAAATAAAATTTACGAAAATCGGGTGAAAAGTCGATTTTTTTTTCGTATCGCATGCTTGCAAACACAAATGAAATTTTCGAAAATCGGGTGAAAAGTCGATTTTTATTTCGTTTCGCATGCTTCCAAACGCAAATGAAATTTTTGAAAATCGGGTGAAAAGTCGATTTTTTTTTCGTTTCGCATGCATCCAAACACAAATGAAGTTTTCGAAAATCGGGTGAAAAGTCGATTGTTTTTTCGTTTCGCATGCTTCCAAACACAAATGAAATTTTCGAAAATCGGGTGAAAAGTCGATTTTTTTTCGTTTTTTACGCGTTTCACATGTATTGAAACACAAATGAAATTTTCGAAAATCGGGTGAAAAGTCGATTTTTTTTTCGTTTCGCATGCTTCCAAACACAAATGAAATTTTCGAAAATCGGGTAAAAAGTCGATTTTTTTTCGTTTCGCATGCATCCAAACACAAATGAAATTTTCGAAAATCGGGTGAAAAGTCGATTTTTTTTTCGTTTCGCATGCTTCCAAACACAAATGAAATTTTCGAAAATCGGGTAAAAAGTCGATTTTTTTTCGTTTCGCATGCATCCAAACACAAATGAAATTTTCGAAAATCGGGTGAAAAGTCGATTTTTTTTTCGTTTCGCATGCTTCCAAACACAAATGAAATTTTCGAAAATCGGGTGAAAAGTCGATTTTTATTTCGTTTCGCATGCTTCCAAACGCAAATGAAATTTTTGAAAATCGGGTGAAAAGTCGATTTTTTTTTCGTTTCGCATGCTTCCAAACACAAATGAAATTTTTGAAAATCGGGTGAAAAGTCGATTTTTTTTCGTTTTTTTGCGTTTCACATGTATTGAAACACAAATGAAATTTTCGAAAATCGGGTGAAAAGTCGATTTTTATTTCATTTCGAAAATCGGGTGAAAAGTCGATTTTTTTTTCGTTTCGCATGCTTCCAAACACAAATGAAATTTTCGAAAATCGGGTGAAAAGTCGATTTTTTTTCGTTTCGCATGCATCCAAACACAAATGAAATTTTCGAAAATCGGGTGAAAAGTCGATTTTTTTTTCGTTTTGCATGCTTCCAAACACAAATGAAATTTTCGAAAATCGGGTGAAAAGTCGATTTTTATTTCGTTTCGCATGCTTCCAAACGCAAATGAAAT